>NSJW01000595.1:70445-308152 GCA_019955255.1 Castanospermum australe | reverse complement strand
TATCCCTAAGGTCTGGCAAGCAACTAGAAGAGCCCAAGCAAGCTGCAGATGAGGCTGAACCAACCCCAGAAAAGGAGAAGACTGATGCTAAGAAAAGTGAAATATTGAAGTAAGGCAATGATGAGTCTGAAACCCCCATCCCTCTTCCTTTCCCTCAGAGAGCCCTTCAATCCAAAAAGTTGGCAGAGAAAGCACAAGAGAAGGAGATCCTAGAGACATTCAGAAAAAGTTGAAGTCAACATCCCTCTCTTAGATGAGATCAAGCAGATTCCCAAATATGCCAAATTTATGAAGGAGTTATGTACCAACAAGAGGCGACTGAAGGGGAATGAGCGAGTGAGCTTGAACCAGAATGTGTCAGCACTCATCCAGCCCATGCCTAAGAAGTGCAAAGATCCAGGGACATTTACTATTCCTTGCATAATTGGAAATTGTAAATTTGATGATTGCATGTTAGACTTAGGTGCTTCCATAAATGTCATGCCTGAATCTGTTTATAATTCTCTTGGTCTCAGTCCTTTGTGTGCTACTGGTGTTGTTATCCAATTAGCTAATAGGAGTAATGCTCACCCTGCTGGTCTGATTGAGGATGTTTTAGTTAGAGTAAATGAATTAATATTCTCTACTAATTTTTACAGTTTTAGAGATGGAGGGTGAGTATCCTAGCAGTGGACCCCAATTATTCTCGGGAGGCCTTTCTTGAAAATAGCTAGAACTAAGATAGATGTGCATTCTGGTACTCTTTTCCATGGAATTTGGTGATAGTATTGTGCATTTTAATATCTTTGATGCCATGAAACATCCTAGGGAAGAGCATTCAGTTTTGTGCATTGATGTGGTTGATGATGTTTATGCTGAATTGTGTGTTAATTATCCAGATTTTGCATCTGTTAATGACGTTGTTTTTTGGTTGTACTGATAATGAATGGTGCCCTGTTTGCACTGATTTTCATGCTTTTCGAATTTTTGTGATGCACTAGATAGTGATGGTGATTCTGATTTAATTAGTGATTCTGACTTGCCTGCTGATGTTAATTCTGATGTAAACATTGTGCAATCTGGGCAAAGTTCTGCTTTCTTGAATTTATTTTTAGGCACTACAGGTTCAACTGATGTACATGCTGCAGAATTGGTGCAACTCACCCAAGCTTCTTCCCTCTACTGAGCAGCCGCCTAAGTTGGAGCTGAAATCTCTGCCTGATCACTTAAAATATGCCTTCCTGGAGGAGAATGAGCAGCTGCCAGTCACTGTGGCAAGAAACCTTCTACCTGATCAAGAGGAGCAGCTGCTGAGATTATTGAAGGAAAAATAAGAAGGCGATTGGGTGGACTTTAGCTGACATTGTTGGCATTAGCCCTTCCATGTGCATGCATCGAATTTCATTGGAAGAGGGTGCTAAGCCAGTGAGGCAACCTCAGAGCCCTTGAATCCCCTTATTCTGGATGTGGTGAAGAAGGAAGTGACTAAGCTCCTACAAGCTGGCAATTATCTACCCCCATCTCTGACAGCCAGTAGGGTCAGCCCAGTTCAAGTAGTTCCCAAAAAGTCTGGAGTGACTGTAGTGGCCAACCAGAAAAATGAGTAATTCCCACAAGAGCTCAGAACAGCTGGAGAGTCTGCATAGACTACCGGAAGCTCAACCAGGCCACCCGCAAGGATCACTATCCTTTACCCTTTATTGATCAGATGTTGGAGTGGTTGGCTGGCAAGTCTCACTATTGTTTCTTGGATGGCTACTCAGGCTACTTCCAAATCCATATTGCACCTAAAGATCAAGAGAAGACTACCTTCACATGCCCCTTTGGAACATTTGCATACAAAAGGATGCCCTTTGAACTCTGCAATGCGCTTGGAACCTTTCAGCGGTGCATGGTAAGCATCTTTTCTAAATTTTTAGAGGATTGCATGGAAGTATTTATGGATGATTTTATTGTGTATGGGTCTTCTTTTGATGCATGCTTAGGTAGTTTGGCTAGAGTCTTGAATAAATGCATTAAGACCAATCTTATGTTGAACTTTGAGAAATGTCATTTCATGGTTGAGTCAGGGATAGTTTTAGGACACATAGTGTCTAGAAAGGGTATTGAGGTAGATCCTGCTAAGATATATGTTATTACTGCTTTACCTTACCCCGCGTCTGTGCGGGAAGTGCGTTCTTTTCTTGGTCATGCAGGATTCTACCGTCGCTTCATCCAAAACTTCAGCAAGATTGCTCGGTCCCTGTCCAACCTTCTGTAGCACGACACAGATTTTGTGTTTTGATGATGAGTGTAAGTCGACCTTTAATCATTGAAGCGCTGCCTGACCACAACTCTGGTGATCCAGTCGCCAGATTGGTCTCTTCCATTTGAGCTGATGTGCGATGCCTCCAACTATGCTGTTGGTGCAGTTCTTGCTCAGCTGGTTAATAAGGCCCCTCATGTCATTGCTTATGCCTCCAAGACTTTGGATTCTGCCCAGTCTAATTACACAACCACTGAAAAAGAACTTTTGGCTGTAGTTTTTGCACTTGATAAGTTTAGGTCATATATGCTATATACTAGGGTGATTGTCTTTTCTGACCATGCAGCCTTGAAGTTTCTTTTGAAAAAGGCATATGCTAAGCCTCGACTCATTCGGTGGATGTTGTTGCTCCAAGAATTCGACATTGAGATTAAGGATAGAAGTGGGGCAAAGGACTGGGTAGCTGATCACTTGAGTCAGATCACTCACCATCCTTCTGACCTCTCGTCCATTCGGGATGATTTTCCTGATGAGCAGCTTTTACAGCTGCAAGGTAAGTTTCCCTGGTATGCTGACTTGGTAAATTATTTGGTTGCTGGTGTTTTACCTGCTGATTCTACTAGGGCCCAAACTCTGAAATTGAAAAGTGAATCTAAATACTATGTTTGGGATGACCCTTATTTGTGGAGATTCTGTAATGACCAAGTAATTAGGAGATGTGTGCCTGATAATGAGTTTCATTCTATTTTACATTTTTGCCATACTTCTGCCTGTGGTGGTCACTTTGGACCCCAAAGAACTGCTAGGAAAGTGTTTAGATTTTGGTTTATTTTGGCCTTTCTTGTTTCATGATTCATATATGTTTTGTAAGTTATGTGAGAACTGTCAGAGGGTAGGGAGTATTTCCCGTAGGCATGAGATGCCCTAGCAACCTATACTGTTTTGTGAAGTTTTTGATGTTTGGGGTATTGATTTTATGGGTCCATTTCCTGTTTCCCATGGTTTTACTTACATATTGCTGGCTGTTGATTATGTCTCAAAATGGGTTGAGGTGAAAAGCCACCCAGACTGATGATTCTGCTGTGGTTGTAGATTTTGTCAGATCTCACATTTTCTGCAGGTTTGGTATTCCTAGAGCTATTATCAGTGACCAGGGCTCTCATTTTTGTAACCGAAGCATGGGTGCTTTATTACGAAGGTATGGAGTGATTCACAAGGTTGCCACAGCATACCACCCACAGACCAATAGCCAAGCTGAAATCTCGAACAGAGAGATTAAGCAAATCCTTCAGAAGACTGTTAACTCTAACCGGAAAAGATTGGAGCAAGAGGCTAGATGACGCTTTATAGGCATATCGGACTGCTTACAAGACTCCGATTGGGATGTCTCCCTATCGGCTTGTCTTTTGGTAACGCATGTCATCTTCCGGTAGAGTTGGAGCATCAGGCATATTGGGCCATTAAGCAGTGCAACATGGATTTGGCCCAGTCGAGGGTGGAGAGGAAGCTGCAATTGCAAGAGCTGGAAGAGCTTAGATTGGATGCCTATGAGAGTTCGCGTTTATACAAGGAAAAGATAAAGGCATTCCATGATAAGCAAAATCCTGATAAAAGAGTTTGTTGTGGGCCAGAAAGTCCTTTTATTTAACTCCCGCCTCAAATTTATGCCTGGTAAACTTAGATCTAGATGGGATGGTCCTTTTTGTGATTACTAATATTTTTCCTTTTGGTGCAGTGAAACTGTGTGATGAGCGGAACCAGGAGGACTTTCACAGTGAATGGACATCGCCTTAAGCATTTTTATGAGGGACCCCAGCAGCAGCCTGTAAAGGCAGAGAGATTAGGCTCACTGATGCCACGTACCCTCCCTAAGGAGGATAGGGAGTCTTCTTCCTCTTTTCTCTATTTTTCTTTTCTTTTCTTTGCACTTTTAATTTCAACTTTGATTGTTAATAACAAAATTTTGTGAATAATACAATCTGAACCATCCTTGTGATAATTATTGAGATGTACATAGTGTTGAACTTGGATATTTTGTTTTTGATGGATCATTCTGGTTGGACTGAATTTCTCAACTCTTAGATTATCTGACTTGGTAGTTGATTTTGGGATGCTGATTGCGTGCTGGTATTGACCCTTGTCAGATTTTGGGCCTATGTGAATGGAATTTATTTTCTACCATTCTTTCTTTCTTGTGTGCTTCTGCTCATGATTTTATTCTCTAGAACTTACCCTTTTTCTTTTTGAAACTGTATTTTTCACTGGCATGCATAAATATGATAGAGGCCTTCTTTCTTTCATTTACCACTTTGGCCAGATAACCATCCCTTGCATTATATTCCCGTTGGTTAGCCCCTTTGTGCTTTTTTGTAACATCCTTGTCTTAGCCATATTACAAACCTAAGTGTAAAACTATTTTATTTCGCACCTTGGAAATTTATTGAGCATTGGTTTCACCTTAGTATTGTGTTTAAGTGTGGGGGTTGCCCAAGGGCGTGCAACATTTTAAGTGTGGGGGGAGGTATTTGATGCTAATTGTCATTTCACATTAGTTTGGTCATTGTGCTTGTGTAAGTAATTGTGGGAGGTATCCGATACTAATTGTCATTTGGCATTAGTTGGTCATTGTGCTTATGTAAGTAATTATGGAACTTTTCTCAAAAAAAAAGAAGAAAAAAAAAAGAAAAAAAACAAAAAAAAATAGAAGAAGAAAAATCTGAAAAAATATATATATATATATATATATATATATATATATATATATGAAAAAAAAAATATCAATTTGAGAAAAAATTGGTGTAATATTGAGTTTTGGGAAAGGAAATGAGTTTTGTTGAAAGAGGCGATTTGTTTGTAAAAGTGTATTTTATCACTTAGTTGGTTTTGAACAAACCTTTGTGTTTCTTTACTAATGCTCTTTTAAATTTCTTGGGTGCTTAGCCCTTCATTTCTAAACTTGTCCATATCTTCACCATAGCCCTATTACAACCTTGAATAATAAGTCCTCTTGATTTGTGCATGCATGTGTTTTGAGTAGTGGAGAAGTAGAATTTGAGAAAGCTTATGGTAGGGTAAATTTTCTTGAGTGGAATTTGAGTGATACACTTGCTACCCTATACACTTGAGAGATTGATTGAGAGCATACCTTGAGAGACCATTTTGCGTGATTAGCATCATCAATTGAGATTGCCATGTTTTATAATTTGAGATGCGAAAATTTCTGTCATGATTGGTTGATCTTTTGAAGTTTTGCATTCTTGACAATTGTTAGAAAGGAGTGGTTTATCTTTTTAGTCTTTATCTTTATTTTATCATTTCTTTAGTTTTGTTTTGAGTTTTTAATTTTGCTCAGGAGTGCAAAAGGATAAGTGTGGGGACATTTGATAATTGAATTTTATCACACTTAATTGTTGCATGTGATTAATGATTTTTAGGGCTGTTTAGTGTGTAATTAATGGTTTTTGATCTAAATTGGACTTTGGGGTTTTAATTGGATTTAATTCATTTTCGTGTTAATTTTCCATATTTACATTGTTCCAGTATTTTTGATCATAACTTTTGTTCTAGGTATCCGATTAACCTCATTCTTTTTCGTTTTGCAGATAACTCAAAGAGCTACAAATGGTATTAGAGGCTTGAAGGCTAAATTCGGACAAGAAGGTAGTCAAAATTAGGAGCTAAAGTCAGTAACGGAATTCTGGAGCTATGTTTAGTTAATTGGACTTAACTTTGTAATTAGGAGTCCAAATTATATGGGACCAAAGCCATTATTTATGTTTTAATTTGGGCCAGTTTTGGAGCCCCTGACCCAGTTTAGTTTTAGGTTAAATAGCAGATTAGGGCAACACGAACAGTACAGCTTTGATTTTTGGAAAATTTTAGATCTAACGCCTCTATTCTTTTCTCTCTTCTGTTCATCTTGTTCTTCTTTTTCTTTCTTTTTCGTTTTCTGTTTGTGCCACAGCCATGGTAGGCTAACTTTCTGTTCAATCAACCCATGAGTTGAGGTTTCTGTTGTTGAATCCAGAGGACCCGTGCTCTCCAAGAACTGGATCCGTTTCTCTCCCCCCTTTATTCAAATTGAGCAACACGATTATGTAAGTTGAATCTGAGCGGATGAGGTTTGTCTATGATTTTTGTATTTTGATCATCCAGGGGAAGGGATTAAATGTTAGATTTAATCTTTAGGTTGATTAACCCAAGGGATTTAAAATCAAAACAGGTTGAAGTGAACACTGTGCGATGGCATGAGTGAACGCGCCAAGGTTTGATTAAATGCTAGGTGATTGTCTGGTAGAGAGGGTTCCTATATGAATGCAGGGATTTCGATTTGTTTAGGGTCAACCACGAAATTCAATAGTTCTTTGTCCAGTGATGGATGTCCTTAAAACCTCAATTCTAGGTTGGTTGATTGCTTTTCATTTGTTAATTTCGTTTTATCTCTTGCTCTAATTTCGTTTTATATCTTGCTTTAATTTCAATCGAATTAAAACCCCCCTATTTATTGTTCTATTTTTTAATTGAGTGATTTAGTTCTATGCAAAATTCCTTGGGAGACAATTCAAGTTGTCCTATATTACAAATTTATTTATAAGCCTGGTTAATTTGAGTGAGTTCGACAGTTCACGTCACTCCTGAATCAAACAATGCAGTTAAGAGTATATTTTGAATTAAACACTTGCCCTGATGATTTGGAGAATGAGTCACCCTACTAAGAGTAAATACTCTACCTTTGGTTTGGGGTTTAGGTGGTGGTATTGGGTTAGTTCCCTTTCTCTGAAGGCACTCCCTAGCCATATAACCCGGCTTACCACAAAAATAGCAAACATTATGTCCTTGCAGACATGGTTTGTTCCCATGGAATCTACAACATTTCTTACAGGTAGCCTGTCTGTACCTATTTTCCCTTCTCCTGATTAGGTTTAAACCTAGTGTTACTATTTCCTGGTTTACTCCCGTCTCTTTTTCTCTTAAAGAAATTCTGCCTCTCCTTATCCTTTGCCACCTCTATAATATTTTTCTCTACTATACGACACTTGTTCACCAGCATCGCATAATCTCTAGTCTCAAAAGTTCCCATATCCTTTTTAAACTCAGGTTTCAAACCTCATTCAAATTTTGCAGTTTTTCATCTCTCATTTGGGTTATACCTAAGGTGAGAAGAAAATTTTGACAATTCCTCAAATTTAGCCACATACTACCTTACTAACATATTCCCTTGTCTCAACTGAATAAATTATGCTTCCTTTTCATCTTTTACACTTATAAGGAAATACTTATCGAGGAAAGTATTCTGAAATACCTCATAGGAAATTTGTGTACCCTGGGCCTCAAACAAAGCTCTAGTCCCATGCCACCAAAACTCTGCCTCTCCTTCTAACATATACGTAGTGTAAGTTACCTTCTGAGTATCAGTACAACCCATCATCTTAAAAATTTTCTCTAACTGCCTCAACCATCCTTTTGCAATTACAAGGTCATACTCTCCCCTAAAAGCTGATGGTTTAGCCTTCCGAATTTCTGAAAAACCATCAAATTGTGGGTTTTCAGCTGCAGCATCCCTATCTAGGTCTCTGTTTCTATTTCCAATGACAGTGGGCACGCCTGAAGAGTCAAATGCAGGAACAGGAGAATCTGACTGAGCAATGTTAGCTGTGCGAGGGGGTTTCCCATGTAGTTTGAAGCAACGTTCACGAGTATGGCCAAACCTGTGGCAATAAGTGCACTGTGGACGTTGACCTTTGCCACAACTATGAGACCCAGAACTGGCAGTAGCAATGGTGGTCGGAGAAGCTAGAACAGAGGAGTCACTAATAGATATAGCTGGAGTAGGGACAGGCTGAGTAACTCGAAGTAGCCGAGCAAAGACATCCTCCATAGAGGGAATAGAAGCACTAGCCAATAGTTGTTGACGGATAGACTCGATCTCAGGTAGCAAACCAACCAATGTGAGAAGCAAGAACAACTTGTTATAGTTGGTTTCTTAAGTTGCAATATTAGCAGTGATAGGGAGAAGTTCAATGAACTTAGTACGAACACTTTGAATATGACCCAAATAGCTGGACATGGATTGATCTTGTTTGCGAATATTAAGCATATCAGAGATAACACCGTAGAAGCATTGAATATCATTAGTGTACAACAATTTGGCTTTGGTACACACCTCATGACAAGTCTGATATGGTCGAAAAGGGAAAAAATCTCATAATCAATGTTATTCCAAATGAGATTGCAAAGTTGAGCATCAATGGCCTCCCAAGTGTCTCGATCACCCGCAGGAATATTAGATGCTTTCTTAGTCAGATGATTAGAAAACCTTTAACCTTTCAACCAGAACTCAATTGCCGGATCCTAATACAGATAGTTAGAATCATTAAGTGGTTTAGTAGTGATGATTATAGATCCCAAAATTACAGAACTGAAAATACTCAACTTTCCAATGAAGGAAGTTGTACCAGAGGTGGACATGATGGGCACAGAACTTTAAGAAACTCAAAAAATAAGAACCTGAGTTGGAAGACCCAAAAATTACGATAGTAGACGCGGTTCGCGAAGGTGGGGAAGTCAAACACCCACTGAAAGATCACAAACCTCATGGAAATGACTGGATCTGGTCGAAAAATACACAGAGAAGTGGTCGGGAGAAACGGCGGCTGGAAAGAGCCAAAAACATGCTCTCACGTTCGTTGGAAATGCGAACTGGATAGATTCCGATGACTGACACATGGTGGCGCGTCGGAGCTCCGATGATGGCACGGCTCTGGGGATGGGACGGGTCGGGGAGACGCACGTTGTGGTGGGGTCGATTGCCAGAAAAACACACCTCAAATGCATAGATCTGGGATGGAAGCTGCAGGAGGAGAGAGAGAAATAATGCTGATGGCAAGGAAGTGAGAAAAAAATTTGGATTTCTATCCCTAGGCTCTAGATACCATGTTGAAAGAAGGAAAGATCATAGAAATCCTTAGTTTGTGAGAATGAGTCAGTGAAATTACACCATCCTCTGTATTAGATTTTATAATACTTGTGTAATTAATGTACAATAAAAAAGAAATAATGCAATGATGCTATTACATAATCTATATGATTCTAACATAATTCTAATTGATTTTTTACATATTCTACAGAGATTAATTTGAAGAAAAGACTTATACCAAAGTTCAAAATTCTTAATTATGAATTTGCAGTTGAATACAAGGGTCTTCATCTTATCTGCTTCAAATGTTGTAGATATGGTCACAGGGAGGAGATGTGTTGTATTTTCGAGTCTAAGCCCAGTCCTGCAGTGGCGACCCAGCCACCCACTATGCCGTCGGAAGAAGCGTCGATGACTGACCAAATAGAAAATCTGGTTCCACCAATTGTGGATGGTATTGATCCTGGTAGAGATAATCCAATTATTCGTAATTCAACTGTTGCTCAAAAGGAGAATCCTTTTGGTCCCTGGATGTTAGCGTAAAAGACTGTTAGCCGCAAAAGTATAGGCGGTGATAAGGGGATGCGTTTATCTAATGATAAGGTAAGACATAATATAGGCAGATTCGATATATTGCAGGGCAAGACTATCGGGATGGAGGTTGACAAGGAGGGTGATAATTTAACTTTGGAGCCAACCAATCGCACAAAGGAACCCATTATTCATGGCGCAGAAGTGGTACACATACCAAAGAGCAAAAAGGAGGTTGGACCTAAAAAGCCCAATGTACATACCAAAGTTGGTCAGAAAGCTCCAATTAATTAATTTCAGAAGCCTTCAAATAAAGGGTAGTCCAGCAAAGACCCTACTCATCAGCCCAATGATACAAATAGAGATGAGGTCTCTATGAACCTAACCAAGCATAATGCGGATCGCCGAGCTGTTTGGCACCTATTTAATTGTTTTCAAAAGGAGAACTGGCGGAAGGTTAAAGAGACCCAACAAGCGGATGCTTTTATCAATTAATTCATGGTAGAACCTGATCAGGATACATTGAATTTTAATCAACAAAAACAAGCTTTGGTGTCGGTTTCGAGTCATCCTCCCAAACTACCTGATCAAACGATTGAGATATTCTTAGAAGGGGATGCCAGTTTACTCCACTTTGGAGCTGATAAGCATGCAAGAGTAAATGCTCCGGTTGAATTATAGGTCGTTTTGAACCAGTTTATTTTCTTTCATTTTTTTGATTAATTGCTTTACTTGGAATTGTAGAGGTGCTGCTCAAGAGGTTTCTTTGGTCTTACCCTAGATATGAGAAAAAAAAACTCTAGCTCGCTTGTTTTTCTTTTAGAAACTCGCATTAGTGGTACAAAGGTGCAGAACATTATTTAGAATATGGGCTTTGATGAATGTTTTATAGTTGATGTGCTTGGACACCCGGGTGGCATTTGGTGTCTCTAGGATTCTCTGCTTTGGAAAGTACAAATTCTTACTTCTGGGAGACAATATGTTCATATGCTTGTTAGTTGGAGGAATGAAGATCCTTTGCTCCTTTCAGTTGTGTATGGCAGTCCCCAAGCCCATTTGAGACAGGAACTGTGGGACACACTTCGATCTATTTCTAATCATACTATTGGTCCTTGGTGTGTAATAGGTGATTTCAATGCTTTTTTGTTCAGTTCTGATAAAGGGGGAGGTAGTAGAAGCCATAATACTGAGGGTTGTACTTTCTTCAAGCAGTGTATTATTGATTGTGGGCTTTCAGATCTTGGCTTCAAAGGGTGTCCCTATGCTTGGCAGAGAGGCTACCTCAAAGAAAGATTAGATCATGCGTTGATTAATGTGGATTGGAGGCTTCGTTTTGATCAAGCTTCTCTCATACATTTCCCTAATTTTAAGTCAGACCATGTTCCTCTTTGGCTTAAGTTTAGGGACAAACACTCACCGTACTCATCCTTTTAGATTCAATGCTGCTTGGCTCACCTATCCAGGATTTAGAAAAGTGGTTGACGATAATTGGCATGCTGACAATAACTGGACTACTAATATCACTAATTTTACAGATGATGTCTCCTCTTGGAATAAACATGTTTTTGGTGATATTTTTAAATGAAAACAAAGACTGCTGAACCGCCTACATGGCGTTGCCAGACTATTAGAGCATGGTTCCAATATATACCCAGAGGATCTTCAAAAAACTCTTTGAATGAGTACGAACAAGTCTTGATTTAGGAGGAGGTCCTTCGGTTTCAAAAGTCAAGATGCAAGTGGCTAAAGTACTGTGATAAAAAAATGTCGTACTTCCACCAATCAACTGTTACTCGTAGAAAAAGGACCGAATTGAGGCCCTGAAAGATGATGCAGGTAACTGGATTTATGATATGGATGATCTTAAGAGGCTTGTCTACGATTATTATAAAGCTCTATATTGTAATGAAGATAGATACACAGGCTTTCCCTTTAGGGGACTGTTCCACAATCTATCTATTGATGATGTGCGTATGCTGGGAGAGAATTTTAAAGACGAAGAAGTGCATCATGCTCTCTTTCAGATGGGAAGTTTTAAAGCTTCTTGTATTGATTGGTTGATCAAAGCCAATGGAGCACAGTAGGTAACTCTCTGACTAGGATGGTTTTAGATGCTGCAAATGATCCGAATCTCATTAGTTCCGTTAACCAAACTCGGATTACTCTGATTTCGAAGATTGATAGCCTAGAAAACATTCGCCAATTTTCGTCCTATCAGCCTGTGCAATGTCTCATACAAAATAATCACTAAGATTATTGCTAATAGGCTAAAAAGCCTAATGGATAAACTAGTGGCTCCTTACCAATGCAGCTTTGTTCCGGGAGACAAAGCTCAGATAATGTAATTGTTGCACAAGAGGTGATTCATTTAATGAGAAAGAAGAAAGGCAGAAAAGGCTTCATTGCAATTAAAATAGACCTTGAAAAAGCCTATATGATCGAATCCATTGGGAATTTGTGATTGATACTCTCCTCGATGCAGGTTTGCCAAATAATATTATCAATATCATTTGTTATTGTATATCATTAGTTTCCTTTCGAGTCCTATGGAATGGGGAGGCCACGGAAGAATTTATCCCCACCAGGGGTATTCGCCAAGGTGATCATTTGTCACTTTACATTTTTGTTCTTTGCATGGAGAGACTTTCCCATCTTATTGAAGTAGTGGTCAGTAATAATCAATGGAAGCCAATTACACTTTCTAGAGGCGGACCTAAATTATCGCACTTGCTTTTTGGTGACGACATCATTCTCTTTGGAGAAGCTTCGACTACACAAGTTGATATTGTTAACAAATGTTCGGATCTATTCTGCAAGAGTTCTGGTCAGAAGTTAACAAGGAAAAGACAAGAGTTTACTTCTCAAAAAATGTCCATTTCTCTCGCAGACAGGAACTCAGTCAGGCCATGGGCTTTACTGTAACGGCTGACTTGGGTAAACATTTGGGAGTCCCACTCCATGAAGAAAAAGTCAACAAGTCAACCGATAGCTTTATTCTCGATAAAATTTCCAAAAGACTAAGCAGTTGGAAGTCTCATACTTTATCAATGGCAGGTCGAGTAACCTTGGCTTCTTTGGTCATTGCAGCTATCCCATCTTATTGTATGCAGACTAGTTATATCCTAAAGCAGATATACGATAAAATTGATCAACATTCCAGGACTTTTATATGGGGCTCTACGAATGAAAGGAAGAAAATTCATCTTCTCCCTTGGGACAAAATTTGCCAACCAAAAGCTTCTGGTGGTTTGGGACTTAGGCACTCTCATTCTCTTAATAAAGCTTATATGATGAAGGTAGGATAGGGCTTAATTTATAGAAAGGACGCTTTCTGGGCTAGGGTGGTGCGCTCTAAATATCAGTGGGGGGAAGATGTTATTCCTACAGTGGACAAACGTAATTCCTCTTCTAATCTCTGGACAGGGGTTTCTTCTAATTGGAAGGAGTTGTATAGAAACATAATTTGGTGTTTGGGTGATGGAATAGATATCAAATTCTGGTTGGATCACTGGGTCCCCAATTTTCCTTCTTTAATTGGTTATGCAACCAGACCGCTCTCAGACATAGAGATTCAAGACAAGGTGGCTGACTTCTGCGATATTTGGGGCAATTAGGACTTGCAAAAGCTTAGCTCTTTTCCCCCTTAGCGTATCTATGATAAGATTTTTGGCCTTAATCCTCCTTCTACTCATAATGGCAAAGATGTTCCTGCTTGGTCTGGTTCCCACGATTGTGTGTATTCCATTAAATCAGGATACCAATCAGTTGTTCCTACCTGTTCTGTCGTTGGACAAGCCTTGTTCAAGAAGATATGGAAATGGCCTGGACCCCAACGTATAAGGGTTTTTCTCTGGTGAGTCACATATAATGCTCTGCTTACTAATGATGCTCGAACTAAAAGGCACCTGACCCAGAGTTCCCTTTGTCCTCTTTGTGGTATTTCTCCTGAAACTACTCTCCATTGTCTTCGTGACTGTCGAAGCTTAACCCATATTTGGTATTCATTATTGAAACCAAATTGTTGGGCTGACTTTTTCTCCATGGATTTGAATAAATGGCTTAGCATGAATCTCTCTAGAAACTACTCCGGGAATAACTCTTCTAACTGGAGCCTTATTTTGGAGTTACTCTATCTATCCTCTGGCATCGAAGAAATCTATTGATATTCGAAGACCAGCGGCTCTCAGACTATGACATTCGAATGAAAATATGGAAGTGTGTGTCTGACTGTAATGCTGCACTTCATTCGGATCAACTTCTGCAACCTTGCAGACATCGTAACCTTATCCACACAGGCTGGCAACCTCCGCAGCAAGGCTGTTAGAAAATCAACACAGATGGTTCGTTCCTTAGTAACTCTGGTTTGGCTTCATGTGGGGGAGTTATTCGTGATGCATATAGTAATTTTATTGAAGGGTTTGCTTATAACCTCGGTGCTTGCTCCATTATGCATGTTGAGCTTTGGGGGATTCTCCATGGCCTGCGTCTTGCTAAGTCTCAAAACTTGCCTCGTGTAATGGTGGAGGTTGACTCCATTATTGCTCTTCATCTAATCACGTCAGGCTGCCTCCAAACTCACCCTTCTTTTCCTTTGGTTTAGTCCATCAAGACCCTTGCTGCAAATCCAGGATGGAGTGTTACTTGGCATCATGTTTACAGAGAGGCTAACTCTTGTGTTGATCTACTAGCGAAGCGTGGCCGTGATCTTCCCTTGGGGCTGTCTATTTTTTGTCATACTCCTAATTTCTTAAGATTAGCTCTCTTCTTCGATGCTTCTCGTGTTAACTTTGATAAGCTAGTTTCTTTGCCCGTTTTCTCACCAAAAATAAAAAAACGATAGGGTGTAATGACTTATAATAAAGTAGTATAATAAAGTAGTTTGATATAGAGTGAAATGGGAAGGTAAAAAATTTTTATTATATTATTAGGAAATTATAATGAAGGAATGGAGGAGAGTTCATTTCCATTATTTAAAAGTTACAATGTTCGTTAATGGAATAGAGTGGATTATAAATTTAACTAGATTTCTACATATGCGATGCACGAAGAATTAATTATAAGAAATAAAAAAGGTAATTATTAATTAGTAACAATCTATAATACTTATTTGAATTAAAAGATTATAAAATACAAAATTTACCAACTCAATTAAATGATTGAACATAAATGTGTTGCTATAATTGTAATTACTTACTGATCATAACAAATAAAAAAAAATTAATAGATAGTTTTATTTTAGTAAGAAAATTTATTAAAATAATATTTAATTTGTTATGACTTAAAGTAACATAAACCAATAGTTACAACATTTCTCTTCACACTAATATTTTTTTAAAAAAACTTGTATAAAAAGATATCCTCTATTGTTATAATTAATGATGATATAAATATAGATTGATTAAATTTATATGTAAAAAATTCAGCATCACAGTATTAATATTAGTAACAAAATCAAAAAATTTATTATAATCTATATATTAGTTGTCAACCCAAATAAAATTAAACATACTAAGATAAAAGTGTATCAAATTACAACACTCTTTCCTCTATAATATGATAATATCATGAGGCTCTCAAATATTTCAAATTTTTTTTTAAAGAAAATGAAGGAAGTCTCTAATTGTAGAGGATAGAAATTGATTAGTTGGCTACTTGCAACAGTAATAGAAAATTCAGAGTCTCAATTGTTTTGTAGAATACATTAGATAATAATTAAAAATGTCAGTAAATTATGACAAAGCATAATTTAAAAGAAGAATAAACTAAAAATAAGATGTATTTGTTTAGATGTATTTTTAAATAATAAAAACATTATATAAACAAAAGAAAACATATTGTAAAAAAAATAGTAATATATAATGTAAATTAATCAATTATAAAATTAATAAAATACTTCTTTATGACAAATATTGAAAAACTTCTTTGAAAACATTATTTGTTGTTCTAGATAATTTCTCTTCCCTGAAATCAACATTAACTTGATTTAAAAAGAAAATACGCAAACAAAGATGTGTAAAAAGAAGCTCCATATGTTCTTCAGTCTTTTTCTACCTTAATAATTTTCTTCAATTTGCAAAAGGACATCTGTGGTGAAAAATTTGGACTTCCATCAACACTGTTATCAGTTATTGTCAAACTTTTATAATTGACTCTCTCTGCAAATGTAAGAGTATTCGTTGAAGTCATAACAACATTATTTTTTCCTTAAAAATAAAAGTGATTCCTATAACATACAAAAAAAAAAAAATTATGGTCAATGGCAAAGGTAAATTATGCAAATGATTACTTAAATAACGATATAGAAAATGATTCCTAACCTTTTCATTATCATCAATGGAATTAGCATCATCCGCTAACATTTATGATTGACCTTTATCCATGGAACCTAACATTTGTATGTATAAAAAAATGATTTGAGAAGGTTAAAAAGTAAATTAAAAATTAAAATACTATATAGGAGTTCATATTAGGTGGTATTGGAGTTAAAGTGTCAAGACCGACAAATGATGATATTAGAGAATCATATTCAATCATATTCAGAACTGTATAAGTAGGATGAGTAGAGTTTAATACAGAATATCAATCATTCTGGTAGTTTGACTGATAGCTTAAGTAGCTTAATAAGTAACTTAGTTCTAATAGCTCACGTGTGTAAATAGTTATGCAATTAGTTGTTAAGAAAAAAGGCAAACAAAAAAACCAAAACCAAATACAAAAACAAAACAAAAATCATTGGCGTTCAACATAATGTTCATTTTTCTACATGACAGCATAGCATTATTTCACACGTCTCATTAAAAAAAAAAATTTACATTTAGCATACGGTTCATGTCATCATAACATTTTGCACACATTTCATAAAAGGAAAACTAAATAAAATAATTTATCTTTAGCATATTGATAATTTCTTTTATGTACATCAGCATAACAATTTGCACGCATCTCAAAAAATTTCATTTAGCACAATAACATTCTGATCTGCATCTCAAAAAAAAAAAAAGAAAAGAAAAACAACGAGGAAGGAAAATATGTATCTAGCATACTAGTCTTTTTAACTTAATGTCAGCATAACATTCTTGCATGCATCTTATAGAAAAGTTTTATGGCATTAAAAATAACTTAAAAAAACAAAGTTTTATGCATTTTATGGTATTGTTTTGATAAATATTTGGGATTAATCTTGGGACATCATTGTTTCAACTTAGTGAGGCAAAGGTATAACTGTTTGGGTAAGAGATTTTAAGACTAGAAGTGTTTGAATTAAAGTTACAGCATAAAGCCCTTGGAGGAGTCTTAAATCATGGCCCTTCATTGTACGTTAGGTAAATTATAGATAAATCTTCTTGTAACTTATACGATTATGTCTTATTTGCAAAAATGGAGGAAATTTTTGCCTAAGTTGTTTTAAGATAAAAATAACTTTTTGAGGTTTGGGACAGAATTAAATTTCCTGTCATTATAATGGTTGATTGACCTAATATTGGGTTAGCAATTCATTTTAGAGGTTAATATAACTCTAGATTGTTTTGGAAAGTCTGGGGATTTAACTCACTAGGGAATTAGGTTATATAATGTCTCAAAGTGCACTATATGAAGAAGCTTTGGAAACTAGACTCTAGAACATTGAGGTGCTAGTTGCTTAGATTCTATTAATTAATTAAATCTTAAATTTTATTTTGCAATTGGGGAAATGCTTGATAGAATTACGGTGAAATGATGATTGGAGATACTACAAAAAATTTGATGGAAGGTTGTTTATAAATTTGTAGCTTAAATATACTAGAACAATGGATATTTGGCAATCTGTTTGAAATTATGGTGCATGTTGTATGTGACCTATAAGCTGATTCATTCTAGCCTTGTTTTAGATCTCAAATAATGGTTAAATAGTAGCCTTGTCCGTCCGTAGTAATGGGAAACGTAAAATAAGTTCTGGTTTAAGTAGAGTAGGAATGAGAATTCATTTTAATTTTGAAAGTTGGATGTAGTTATTCGAATGAGAATCTTGGGACTGCTAATATAATAAGTGATAGACAGATAGAGTCATAACGTCGAGATTTATATGAGGATGTATTCAAATAAGGATAGCGATAAAGAGTTATATGGTTTCACCTATGTTTAGTGACCCTTTATTAGAACCATGCATGTTGGAATAAGATTTGATGCTGCCTGAATGTACTATATTAAAGCTATTTTAAAATTTTGAATTTAATCCTAGCATTTATTAATGAAATACCATAATACAATATACTTTGAGCAGATAAATAGTCTTTTCTTATTTGAGTTATGTAAGGTATATTATTTTGTAAAGGTATATATCATTCAATGATTGAATGACTAATTATGAAAATCTTTTATTAAGAATGTACTTGGTACACCAAAGAAATTAAAGATAACCACATGACAAAATCCATGGGTACAACCCTTAATCCACAGATATATTCTATGGCACAACCTTGGAATCTAGTTTTAGACTTTTTAGAATATAGTTCTTTGGTTGGAATAATAAGGAAAGAGGTTATGATGCATTGGAAAATGGAGATGGAGAAAACATGACATGTATACATATTATGGCTATTTAATATCTAATTTTTTGAAATGTGATTACAACTTATTTGATTTTCAGTTTATTGTAATTTTCTTTACATGCAGCTGATCCACTTATGATTTGTTTTTAGCAATCATATTATTTATGTTTAATGTTGAGTATTGTGAAGCTTATATATGACAATATTTAACTTTTTGTAGTTCTAATTTAATGTTTAATGGTTAGCATATTATACTTTATAGGTCCAAGTTTGAGGCATTTTAAATAATAAACTTGATTACTGATATCTTTATCTATTTGAGGATGTGTATATAGTTATATTTAGATTTCTTGATAACTCACTGAGTTGTTTTATGTCACCCTTAAAAGTGATATATATTATTTTGAGAATATGTATTATTTACGGATTGTTGAATATTCTTCTAGATATCTTTTGATGAAAGCAAGCTCATTCTGTCTTTGATTCTGTATAACTTGAGCAAGTTGCAGGACCTAATACTTAGATTGCCACTATTTTTTTGACCAAGACTCTCTCTATTTGTTTTGGCGCAAGCAAGTTGCAAAATTTAACACTTAATAGCCATTATTTTTTTGACTAAGACTCTCTCTCTCTATTTGCTGTAGCGTGAGCAAGTTGCAGAACTTAAAACTTAGATTGCCATTATTTTTTTGACGACTCTTTCTCTCTCTGTTTGTTTTGACTAATAGTCTCTCTCTCTCTACTTGTTTTGACCAAGACTCTCTCTCTCTCTCTCTCTCTTACTATAATTATAATATATTGTTTTATTTTTGTTATATGGTATGTAAGTGTATTTTTGGGTAAATTCATCCGTGGATGATCTTAAGGATGCAGTCCATATATTGCTTTGGTGTATTTAGAAAATTTAATTTTCCTAATTGTTGACCTTAAGTTTGAATCTAATTATAATTTAAATTAGGGAATACGCCTTCTTAACTATTAGGCCAACTCAGATTGGTTTGGATTGAAGATTGGTTGGGCTTGTGGATATCGAAAGATATGCTTTTGGCCATCCAAAACATATATTCTATCTTCAAGCGGTTTTAACTGATCCATTGTAAATTTAGCTTTAAAGCTGAATTATAACAAATTAATTATCCGATTTATTATCGGACCAATCAGATCATCTGGTTTAATTCAATTTTAACAACATTGCTCAAAAATATGAAGTCTCAAACCAAGGAATGGACATTTTAGCTCTAATTCTGTGGGTGGCTACATTTTAGCTTTTATATATATATATATATATTTGTGACAGATAAAAACCACAAAACAAACTAAGTAGCTACAACCAAGGAAGGGAATGCAGCACCGAATCTCACCGAGACCATGAGGAGGTAATCTATCAAACATATGAAATTCCAGACCAAGATTGTGACCAAAAGATGCAAACCAATCTGCAGAACGACTGCACTTCCTGTAGACATGATAAATCTGAACCTCCCAACTTCTCTGAAGCAAAAGTTTAATGCTAGAAAATAATGGTCAAAACATGGATTAGTAACAGCAGAATAGACCATCCAAAATTAAATGAACCGTTGCTCAGGAATCTGTTTCCAGTAAAAGCCTCCTGACACCTTTATCCCAAGAGGCCAGAAAAATGACCCACAACTCAGCCAAAAGGACATTCTGGGCTCCAAATTCCTGGAGAACCCAAAAACCCAACGATCCTCAAGAAAGTTGCTAACCATGGAATTAAATTACACCGCAGCGACTGCAATGGCAAACCAAAACGGCAACAGAGATCAAAGGACAATAATATCACAAGCATATATAGTTATATACATCATACACACTAGGGTTAGTAATTATTAATTAATCTCCCCCTTTTCAGGATCATTTTCTTTCACGTCCACTTGCGCCTTCTTGCCGCGAAAGAAGGCTAGAAAGACCATAGCAAGTGGAGAAATTGACACGATCCAACATACTACAGGAATACATTTAAGCTTCGCAGGCAAAAAAGAGCCCACAAAAGCATAAAATGTCAACATCATCAAGCCAATTCCTGCCACCAAAATAAGAGCAGACGCTTCACGGTAGATCTTTCGTAGCAGAATCCCAGTCCAAATTGCCGCAAAAGCACATGACAGCGTGATTGCAGCCACGAGCATCTCTACGGTCTTGGAAGGAGAGTTATCATGAGAAGCCACTAAACCCATCACCATAGGAATTGCCAGAACAAGGATGGCCTTTCCAAGTTCTTGCTTATCAATGATCTCAACAATCTGGTTAGCAGCGGAGATTGGGCCGTCTTTGGTGGTGTGTGGCGTAGCAGGAATCGGAGAAATTATTGTATGCTTCTGAAGCTCCATGTGGGATTGTGGAGGCGTCTGCAGGAGGAGAGGTAGGGGAGGGACAGGATGGAGCAGAGAAAGTGCCGTCTTCTTTCCGGTAGTATGGCGGGTATGGTGGAATGGAGTTAATCGCCACCATCTTTCTCTGTGGCAGCTGTGCTTGTTCTGTCTCAGAGGAAGAAATGGGTGTCTCCGCCATGGATTGTTGGTTGGGAGTGAATGGGTTGGTGGCAAATACTAGCTTCTCAGGCTGAGATTCTATAACAACGGAAGATTCCAATGGTTCATGCAACTGAGAACGCGTTTCTGTGGCAGAGGAGGACATTTTGGTAGACTCAGAGCATGGTACGGAGGATTAGCTCCCATGACGCACTTAAATAAACGTAACAGGGGCAGTTAGAAGTATGGCAAATGGGCACATGCGAAGGCTTAGCAGAGGGTGACGAGAGCAGTGGTGACGAGAGCAGTGGTTGGTGCACTATTGTTTAAAATTAAATAGAATATTAATGCAACTTAAGTATGTCTCGCCGACAAGCACAGGATCAGAAGTCTTAGGCACAGCTGAAAATATGAGCCAGTGTTGACTAGTAAAGGCATTTAATTCGTTTGTTTCCTAGTGAGAAGTTTGAAAAGCTTGGAAGCAACTCGATCCTTTTCCCCGACGATGACACGGATTCAAAATCAAATCTTCTGGGCATTTTTTTCTATCTCTAATAAATACCAATAACACAAATACAAATATTCTTCACATTCAATTAACAATATCTCCTTTTCAATTGATAGGTTATCAATCCTAACCCTATTGCATTACGGATATTAATTAGAACTTTTAAATAATTGTTATTATAATCATACTCTTTTTATATAATTTTATATAAAAATTCATGTTATGAAAATTTACTTTTATTTTTACCCTCAAATTAAAGATACACTAGGTTGCAAATTATGTGAAAGAGAATTTTGAGCCATCAACAGTATATGCAAAAGGAAATGAGCATGACCGAAATTAATGGTATGTTTATTTTCCATTCGAAGCAGTTATTAGCGAAGACATTGTGCATTTTAAATTGAAGCCTGGATGGCATGTCAATGCCACAGGAACAAGGAAGTACATAAGAAGAAAATTTGTTGTGCATGCTTAGAAGACACATCCACTTCAAAGGATGCATGCATTCTAATGTGGCAGCACCCATTTTGATATAAGCTAATGATTGTGATTTAAACAAATAAATATTTATTTATTCATGTAATACAAATTGAAAACCCGTGAGTTTTGCAATGAGTTTATAGCTTAATTAACTTTAGCTTTAGCATCTAATACTAATGTGTGATGATGTAAGAGGTTCAATCGTCCATTTGAGGCCACTATCTCTCCTTATTTGCACCTCCTATGCTTTCATCATGGAACTCCACGACAACACGTCAAATTTACTACAATCTGGATCATTGATGGGATTAGGAGTGCTCTCATGACCAAACTCAATTGATCTAAGCCAAAAAATTAAACCAAATGAAAAAAGATAAAACTTTTCCCATCCTTTCAAATGAAAAACCACATCATCACAAATGGATCTCGATCCCATCGTTCTAGAAAGTCAGAAGTTCAAAGAAATTTAGGTACACATCAATTCATCTCAATCAATTTTTTTTTTGACTAAATATGCATGTCCAAATACGTCGTTGTCATGTGGTTATCTGCACGGAATGTGTGTGCTTAACGTGTCTCGTGAAAGAAATCATCCTTAAAGGTCGCCAATGATCCCAATTCAATTTAGAAATGAAACATATAACAAGTCTGCAACTTCATCCGTCCCTTGCTTCGAGTTCTCTTTCGTTTTGGGGGAAATGCTTATTAGTTAGCACATGATATATTTGCTTCTTTTCAAAGTCTTCAATAATGTTTGACACTTTCAATTTCATTTTTTAACTAAATATGCTATTTATCTTTTATCATGATATACATACCCTGATACCTATGTGGATGATATTAAAGAGATTGGTCAAAATTTTATTCAAAAGAACTTGTTGGAATAATTAAAAATTATAGACAATCGACCATATTATCTTAATATTATCTTGTCATCATGGTCAAACGCGCCAACCAAGTGATCCAGCAACTAGAATGCATAGCTGTCTTTGCATTATGAAGAAGAAAAAAAGTCAGAGTGCCCAGCTGACACTAATTCCATATAAACTAAAGCAATAGAACATTAAACACATATAGCAGTTCTTTACAATCGAAAAGAGATTATTAAGCATTTAACATTTATTGCAACTTATATATCTCGACACTCTACACACACAGCTTATCACCTACCAAGTAGGGGAACTGTGGACCAATAGGTTCCTGTTGGGCTTGAACCTAATGACTTGCATCTATATTCATTATGGAGTCTACTTTTAGGTATGTTCATTTTTTCTGCTTAATTCTTAATTCTCGTTTTGTTCTAATACTAACTTGAGTGTCGGAGTGCCTTTGCAGATACTCTCACCACCATGTATGACCAATGTAAAGCTCTCTAACATGTTAAAAATCAAGGCAAATACAACCCCACTAAAAACTAGAAAGAACAAAAACAAAATCTATTTTTCATTATCCATAAGCTAAGAAGTGATATGCTATTCTATATGAGTCAGCAACTTAAAGCAAGCTTTTGATGGATCAAGAAAAGCTCATCATCCTACGTAAATACTGAGACAGAAGAATAATGCAAAAATACTAATTAAAAAAGACATAGGAAAGAAATTAAGGAAGATAACCCAAAAATCAGATACATTAACTATTTACCAACTTTTTTTTTTGTTAGAAAAAGTTTAGGGAGAGGGAGGCTATCCCATTCCAAGGGTAGGGCATGCCATAAGCCTTAATAAGGGTTTAAAATCGTACTTATAGATTGCATACTAATGAGGTATTCCAATACAATTTGAACCCAAGACTCTTTGGAATACGCAGCTCAATTCTATCAATTGAGCCAACCCTCATTGGCACTACTTGCCAACTTTAAATTTCAACAATGAATGAAAATAAGGATAAAAAGAGGAATAACATTCTTTTGCACAAATCTTATCTTTTTTGAAAGTGAATGCAGATGCCTTTAGGCAAGAAACAGAGACTAATGTGTATATATTTTGCATAAAACATTAACTATCACTGTCTCACAGCAGATATACTCAATATTCAAAGATATTTAAGCAAAAAAGAAAAAATTACACGGAAAAAGAAAATAGATTCTATGCATTAACAAGAGCAATGAAAACGGAAATGCAGAAGACAAATATAAACTATCTTCATGACAAACAAATATTAGCATTTCACCTAATAAGGAAAAAACTAGCTGTTGCAAGTAAAACTTATTAGGAAAGACATGAGCTTATACCCTTGGAATAGATCTATCCTCTACCAAATTGAGTTTTCTGAGGGCAGCTTTTACGCATTTGAATTTCCAAGTGTCAGTAATGGACCAGATATGACATATTACCTACACAAAAGGCAATATAACATTAAGGACAGATACAGAAGGAAGTCGACACAACTGCAGCAGATGAGAAAGCACCTTCAGGCCCAGGACCAAAGGCTCATACTGATCAGGAGGTAGGGGGATGAGATTTTTATTTCTTTGTTTTAAGAACAGAAGAAGGGTAAAAAGATCCTCAAAAATATACGGTGCACTTTAAAGAGTAAAGTGCAAAGTTAATAACAATTCATTGAAAAATCAACAGTTTAGACTTTTACATGAAACAAGCACCTAGATAAGAATTTATGGATTAGTGAGTACCCTCTCCCTTGATTTTCCCATCAACAGTTACCACTTGCACTTTACTCTAAAGTGTACCCTGCACTTTAGGGGAAAGGAATCCAGAAGAAGAATTCATTAAAGAGGAAAGAAGAATGGACAATAATGATAATGAGTAAATCTCTACAGCCAAAACAGAAGGGAGAGAAGAAAAAAAAAGACAAACCACAATACCACAAAATTGATATATCAACAATCAACAAACCCCCCCACCCCAGTCCCCTTCCAAAAGAAATTTTTCGGGTATCTACGGATGAATCCCTCTGAATAAATCACAAGCCAAACACCAACACGATGCAAACTGACTACTATATACTGTGTAATGAGGTGTTGCTTAAGTATCAGGTTATGCCATCCATAATTATATTTTGATTGCACATGAACTTATTATTATTGTTGATTACTGTGACATTTGGTAAATCATTTTGTCAATGGCAGCAATAAAAAAAAATGTACAAAATTACATAACCAAACATATAACATTAAAATTTAGGGTAAAATACATTTTTACCTCCGTGAAGTATGCCCTTTCTCAACTTTCATACAAAAACTTTTTTTTTTCACTTAACCCCCTTAAAGTTTGATTTTACGTAAAAATGTTAATTTTTCCATTAAATTAGACATAATTTAATGCACATGAATAACACCTAATTTCAGGCTTTACCCATATCTCTATTCTCATACACATGTTTTTTAGGCTTAATTACAATTTTGGTTCCTCTAGTTTAGAAAAATGAATGATTTAATCTCTTTATTTTCAAAATTTCAGTAGTTTAGGTCTCTTTGTCATTGTGCTGTTAAAAAACTAATAGAAAATGTTGACATGACATTAAAAATTTAACTTTAATCACCAAATAAATCATGTTAAATGTATAAGACAGACACATGACTCCCAAAATATCCAAATTCACCATAATAAAAGTAAGATTAATAAATAATTAATCTTGTTATTAACGTTAATTTGAGTATTTAAAAAGTTATGTGCATGTCAAATACATTTAAATTACTTATTTGAAATAAAAACATATGGGCAGAGGACCAAAACTGTTCATTTTATGAAAATAAAGGGGCCAAATAGTTTATTTTTAAAATAGATGGACTAAATAATTTATTTTGCTAAAATAAAGGAACCAAAATCACAATTAAGCATTTTTTTATCACAAAACTACCATGAAGTATGGTTTTAACTTGAAGCTTCATTTAATTTAACAATAAAAGTAACATTTTCACTTAAAACCAAACTTTGGGGGGTTAATTGATTAAAAAAATTCATGTATTAAAGTTGAAAAAGTGCCTTGCTTCAAGGGGAGTAAACTGTATTTTACCCTAAAATTTATAACTTGATACTTAAGTGACAAATAATTGCAAATCAAATCAATTAATATTATCATAAACTAAAAGGGCAGCCCAGTGTATGAGCCTCCCACCATTTTGTGTTCTTTGGAAAGGGTGAGAAGTATGCATCCTTACCCGCCATAAGTGGAGAGGCTGTTTTAGCAACTAGAAACCATGAACACCACTATTAATATTATCATAAATTAATGAAAAATATTTAATGAAAATTTTTCTCTAAGCATTTGCTGTAAAAGAAACTTGTTACTTCATTTTTAATAAAAAAAATTCAAAAAATTATGGTGGAGTCCATTGAAGCCAGTTTCTGTAACCAGCTACTTCAAGTAAAAAAGGTAGCAATCTAATGAGCAACAACAATGCAATCTAGGATTTGAATACCGGCATGTTGGAATTTCCCCTCAATTCGTCTCTCATCCCATCCTAGAGCATTGTTCATTAAATTTGGTGTCTTTGAGAACCCAAAGCCTTTAACCTTATATTAGTATTAGTATATTGGTATAGATAGATAAACCAAACAAAAACCTGAAAGATATACTAAAGGCATTCTAGGCACCTGGTTAAGAGAAACTTCAAGGGAATGAAGAGCTTCTTCAAAAGTAGAGAGGGAAGATTCATCCCATGCAAGTGTCACTATCAAAATGGAAACACTGTCCAGTTCATCTAACTCAATCTGTCATGAAAAATTTACAATTAAAAAGCTAATTATGCGATCTACCTCAATCTGTCATGAACAATTTACAATTTAAAAGCTAACTATGCGACCATCAAACAATATTATAACAGTGGGATGATAAGAACACATGCGAAAGAATTATTTGAAAGAAGTACAAAAGGAACAAGAAAGTAAGGAATATTTAAAAATGTATATCAAACTAATGGCAATAACACTGATAAACCTTTACTTGAGGGATGAAAAAGTAAAAAGAACTGTCCTCTTGACTCAAGCAAACTGAATCATTATCTAAATTAACATCCATAAAACCATAGGCCACTATATGGGTTGAATCACTTGAGATGTATCTGTAAACAAATAAATTCATTCTTCAGCAAGTTCATAATAACTCAAAATCCATTTTTATACATAAAGTTACTTCATATATGAAAGCTTGGAAAGAGGCAAAGATGATGCCCCCTTTGAATACATAAATATTTGGTTAAAATATAATTTTGGTACCTATAGTATAAACTTATTTTTAATTTGGTCTGTACACTTTTTTTATTTTCAAATCAATCCTCATACTTACAAACATTTTCAAAGTAGTCCTTCCCATCAGTTAAGGTTATAACACCGTAAGTTGTTGATATGATGTGGCTAACAGAAGCTGAGTTGTTCATCTCATTTGCATAGTTGACAAAATGGGGCTAAGGTGGATTATTTCAAAACCTAATTAGTTGCTAAGAGAAACCAAACCAAACCAGGTTACTCTTTCTCTCTCCGAATGTCATTAAAGATTATTTGTTGGTTATAGTGAAAGCTGGACTTCATGCTTGGTTCTAAGTTAGAGAAGTATTCGTGCTTTGTATTCGAAAAGTTAAAAACAACATTGTTGTCTGTTTAGGTTGATCTCAAATTCCAGCAACCTATGCAAGAGAGAGAACCCACATTGTGAGGTTGGAGCAAGACATTGTTGCAGTGGAATTTTGGGCTCTGCAGTAAGTAGATTACGACAGAGAAAGAGGGTTAGGTATGTGGGTTTGGAGGCAATGTTTATTAGGTAACCAAATTCAAGGACTGCCCCGAATTCTTTTATCGAGTCCTACCAAGAGGACAAATTGAAGCAACAAGGTTTAATGCATATATAACTTGCATATATTTGGTCTTTTATTTAATGCATGGTAGCTTGTTTGCTGTTAATGGTTGTATATAATATTGGATCATAGGAGGGTTGACGCCAAGAACTAACTAGTAGAGTAATGCTTAAAATAAAATGCCGATCCAGCTTTACAGAGGGGCATGCCTTTAAGCATAAACAAAAAAGTTCCTTTGTTATACTCGTCACATGACATGCATGATTTAGTGAGTTATTCAGAAAAGGTAAATATTATAATCATAACATTCAGGTAAGATTTTAGGCTTATATGCAAATGAGATTTGAATTAAGTAGTATATAGTATACTATATTTGTTTTTTCCCCTTAGAGTTGCTTTTAGTTTTCAAGTAATGTGTTGGGTTAGGATTCTCTTTTGCCATGGAAGTAACGAGTGTTTGGTAAATTATGATATTTGCAAAGGCGAAAGCTAACAAGTATCAATTTTATGAAACAGAGCAAGGAAAAAAAACGATTTAGTTAAAGAACAAGACAAACAAAGCTAAAACCCAAATCATCTTCTGACTATGAAAAACAGAAGTAACAGACAAAGAATCTACAGACTAGAGGGGCAAAAAAAAACAACATATAGACCATTTCACATGTTTCTATATGTAGCAATTGGATCAAACTGAGTGGTAGGACATAACAAAAGGGTAAAGCGAGAGAACAAAGTTAAAAGAAAAGGAACATTCCCATAAAAAACCATGAAAACTGCTTTCTTCCAGAGATGAGCCTAATATCAATTGTGACATAATTCTGTCCATGACCATTCTGTCCAAGTTTGTTCACACTCGGGGAGTTTCTTCTACTTGACCAGCTTGTTCGGATTTTAATTACCAGCCCTTATAGGTATTATACAGGTTTGGAGATTTGAAGAGCAGAGGTGCTCAAGAAACTAGAGAGAATCTCCATGAGGTTGTGCAGCGTCCCTGGTGGCCTGAAGATGGGGACGTGAAGCATATGTCGGGCTTTTCTATGAGAAGAAGCAAAGAGAGAAGGTGAAAAAAAGATACCAACTTGCCTTCCACCTTTGTTTTCTTTTCTTGCCAAATGTGCAAGTGAAATGGAAAAATAAATGCCAACTCAGCTTATGTTAGCCATATCATATGAGCAACTAACAGTATGATAACCCCAACTAACGGTGGGGACTATTTCAAAAATGTTTGAAAGTATAAGGGTTGATTTGAAAATAAAAAAAGTGTACAGACTAAATTGAAAAGGAATGTAAATCATAAGGACCAAAATTATATTTTAACCTTAATTTTTATTTCCATAATCCACTAATACACATAGCAAGAACAATGATAAGGCCCCTAAGGTGTACACAAGGAAAAGAATTAGGAGAAGCACGGAATCAAAACCGTGTACCGGTAACTAACACCCCATGAGCCGGTAACTAACTCACATGACACAGCTGAGGGAGTTTGGGTTTTCGCGTGAGCTAGAAGAGGGATGGATGGTGTGACAGGGTTGATAGACTCTATACATAAGGAAGCAAGGAAGGCGGGAAAGGCAGGCAAGAATTCGAAGAGCATTTGTGAGGAGAGAGCCGAGCACTCTCAAACCTGCTTGGGTATCTATATTTTCTTCTTTTTTCTTTATCTCCATAGCTAAATTGTATCCAGCATTGCCGCTCTACTCTACTTCCCCACAGGAATCGAGTAGCAGAGGAGATAAAAGCTTCATTTTCTGCATAATTTGTCTGAGTTCTGGGCCAGTCTTATCAACTAATATCAGATCTCTCGGTAAACACACGGATGAAGGACAGGATTGAAGCTCTGGAACACGGCATGAGTTTGATGGAGGGTCTGAGAGAAGAATTCACAAAATAGAGGAAGGAGGCCTCAGAGGAACGACAGGCTAGGGAGTTGAGGGAGAGACAGAACGAAATGATGTATCAGGAACTAATGAGGTTTCTCCGTAGGAAGATACCGGAGATCTCATTAAGGAGATTGGAGGCCAATTTAGATAAGGAAGGCAAGACAGAGTGGAATTATGGCACGCCCAGAAGTTTGCACCAGGAAGATAGATTGAGGCGGATGGAGATACCACTTTTTTCAGGGGAAGATGCTTATGGGTGGCTCCACCAGGTAGAGAGGTACTTTCTCATCAATTCTATCCCTGATAGAGAGAAGGAAGGTACAGGCAGTAATTCTAGCATTAGAAGGAAGGGCACTAAACTGGTTCCAATGGTGGGAGGCACGTACGGTGGAAGTCACGTGGATCAGATTCAGAGAAGCTGTCCTCAGGCGCTTTCAACCTGCATTGGCAGGAAATCCATTCGAGATACTATTGGGGCTCCGTCAGACTGGAACAGTTGGAGAATTCAGAGAGAGTTTTGAGCTAATCTCGGGACTTTTGAGGCAAGCAGATGAAGATATCTTGAGAGGAGTATTCTTAAATGGATTGAAGAAAGAAATAAGAGCTAAATTGAAGTTGCATCAACTGAATTTGTTGACTGATCTGATGGATTAAGCTCTGCTGATTGAAGAGAAGAATTGGACATGCAAAAAGCTTAACTCAATAGGTGGAAAGTCCTCAAGCTAGAGCTATGGACCAGCTCAACCCTCTAAGATGACATTAACAGACTTAGGAGGAAGACACAATAATGAGATACAGAAGGGAGATATCAGAATCCAGCCAAACTAATCCAAAGCTCTGTCCTTGAACAACAACACAAAGGATAGAGCTACAGGAACTAGAATGGGAGTTAACCGAAGAAGAGAGTCTAGGAGGCTATCCGATGCTGAGTACTAAGAAAGAATGACGAAGGGACTATGTTTCCTGTGTGATGAGAAGTATAGCCCTGAGCATGTGTGTATAAACAAGCAGTTCCACATTCTGCTAATTGAAACAACAGCAGAGGAGGAAATAGGGGAAGAACAGGAGCACGAGCAATCTGTAGAAATGGATCAAGAGTTACAACTCTCCATGCATAGTATTATGGGGATGACTTCTAAGAAATCTCTCAAGCTTTGGGGAGAGATAAAGGGGGAGAAGATTGTCGTCCTGGTAGACTGCGGAGCATCTAATAATTTCATTGCTAAAGAAAAAGTTCAAGAGCTTCAACTTCCTATTTCCGATACCCCTGAATACCTTGTGGAGGTAAGGGATGGACATAAAGTGAGGAGTAAGGGAGTGTGCAGGTGAGTAGCACTACACATGCAGGGAGTGAAGGTTATCCAAGACTTCTACTTGTTTAAAATAGGGGGTGCAGACGTGGTGCTAGGGATGGATTGATTAGGGAGCCTGGGAGAGATTCGAGCCAACTTTAGAGATTTAACATTAAAGGTTGAAGTGGCACACGAGTTGGTGACAATTAGGGGAGTGCCATCCCTCTGCAAATCGTCAGCTTCCCTAAAAGCCATGGTCAAAGCTCTATAAGATTTCGGAGAAGGATACCTTATAGAATACAAGGTGGTCACGACTGAACAAGAGCTAGGCAATCGACACTGTGTAGAACTACATAATTTATTGATTGCATTTGAGGACGTATTCTGTGATCCCCAAGGATTACCACCTGCAAGGAAGCAGGACCATGCCATAAATCTAAAGGAGGGAGCCCAAATTCTGAATTTAAGGCCTTACAAGTATCCTCACTACCAGAAAAATGAATTAGAAAGAATAGTGAATGAGATGTTGACAGTTGGAATCATCCGACCCAATAGTAGCCCATATTCTAATCCCATTATACTGGTGAGAAAAAAGGACGGAGGATGGCGTTTTTGTGTGGATTACAGGGCCCTAAACAAGCTCACCATTCCAGATAAATTTTTCATCCCAGCCATAGATGAATTACTGGATGAATTAAGAGGAACTGCGGTATTTTCTAAATTAGATTTGAAATCTAGATACCATCAGATTAGGATGAAAATAGAGGATATTCCAAAGACTGCTTTCAGGACGCATGCAGGACACTATGAATTTCTAGTCATGCCATTTGGTCTATCTAACGTCCCCTCTACATTTCAGTCACTCATGAATGAGGTGCTGAGACCTTTCGTAAGGAGATTTGTGTTAGTTTTCTTTGATGACATCCTAATTTACAGTAAGGATCAGTCATCTCACTTAAAGCACCTTCAGCTAGTGCTGCAGTGACTAAAAGAGCAACAGTTGTTTGTGAACAAGAAGAAATGTGCCTTAGGGCAATCTCATATTGAATATTTAGGCCATTTCATTTCACAAGGAGTGGCAGCTGACCCCAAGAAAGTGGAAGTAATGCAGACTTGGCCGGCTCCCAAAGATGTGAAGAGTCTTCGAGGTTTTCTTGGTCTTTCAGGATACTACAGGAAATTTGTCAAGGGCTATGGGAAAGTCGCTAGACCACTGACTAATCTCCTTAAGAACGATAATTTTTCCTGGGGAGTAGAAGCTTAACTTGCTTTTGAGCAATTGAAAGCAGCCATGACAAGCATACTAGTACTAGCAGTCCCGGACTTCTCCAAGACCTTTACGGTGGAAACTGATGCCTCTAGCATAGGTATTGGAGCAGTTCTGATGCAGGAAGGAAGACCAATGGCTTATATAAGCCAAGGACTGTCCGGGAGGGCTCAAACCAAGTCAGTATACGAGCGGGAATTGATGGCAGTAGTATTCGCTGTACAGAAATGGCGTCATTACCTCATGGGCCGTCATTTCATTATTCACACAGATCAATAAAGCCTTAAGTTTCTCACAAACCAAAAACTAATGGGGGAAGTTCAGCACAAGTGGATTTCCAAGCTCATTAGTTTTGACTTCGAAATTCACTATAAACTTGGGTCCGAGAATAAGGCAGCAGATGCCATTTCCCATATGATGCAATTTGGAGCAATTTCTACAGTCCAATTCCAAGGGTTGGACAATTTGGTAGAAGAAGTCTAAGCTGATCCTAAACTGAGCAGGATAATGCAAGAAGTCTTACTGCAGCCAGACTCTCATCCTGGCTACCAAATAAAGGAGAACCAGCTGATGTATAAAGATAGGTTGGTGCTACCTAAATCTTTTGCTACTTATTTATCTTATTCTCAAGGAATTCCATGATACTGTAGTGGGTGGTCACTCTGGTTTCTTCTGAATCCTTCAAGCATATTTCGGCCCTAGTTTATTGGGAAGGAATGAAGAAGGACATCCAGAGGTATGTGGCTGCATGTGAAGTATGTCAACGACACAAATACCAAACTCTATCTCCTGCAGAACTGCTACAACCACTGCCTATTCCAACTCATACCTGGTGTGATATCTCTATGGATTTCATAGGGGGACTACCGAAGAAACAAGGGGTGGATACCATCTTGGTGGTGGTAGATAGACTCACAAAGTATACTCATTTCACTGCTCTATGTCACCCATTCACAGCTAAAGAGGTAACTGATATCTTTATCAAAGAGATTATTAGATTACATAGTTTCCTAGCATCTATTGTCACAGATAGGGACAGACTTTTTATCAGTCAATTATGGACTGAGTTGTTCAGACAAATGGAGACTAAGCTAAAATTTACATCCACCTACTACCCCCAGTCCGATGGCCAAACTGAAGTCGTTAACAGATGCTTAGAGACTTAACTAAGGTGTATCATGGGCACTAAACTGAAGCAATGGCCTAAGTGGCTCAGCTAGGCAGAATTTTGGTACAATATCAATTACAGTAGTTCCACTAAGCTCACTCCTTTCAAGGCTCTATACGGTACTGACCCTCCTGTTTTACTCAAAGGGGCATCAGGTCCGTCGGCAGTAGAAGAAGTAAATCAACTTCTGGCTGACAGGGATCAAATGTTAGCTGAACTCAAAGACAACCTTCTCTAGGCATAGAACCGTATGAAGGTGCAGGATGATAAACACAGACGTGAGGAGATTTACCAACCTGGAGAATTTGTTTTTCTCAAAATCCAGTAGCACAGCGGCTCAATCAAAAGCTCATTCCTAGGTGCCATGGTCCTTATAAGATTCTGGCCCGAGTAGGCCAGGCTTATACATTACAGCTACCAGAAGGATGTCGCATTCATCCTACCTTTCATGTGTCCCTTCTCAAGAAATCCATAGCAGCTGTGGAGACAAGTCAACCATTACCTTCTTTTCTTGCTGGGGACTATGAATTGCAGGTACAGCCAGCAGCAGTAACTGTTGTACGTACCAACGCAGGTGGAGACCAGGAAGTCCTAATCCAGTGGAAAGACTGCCGACATGTGAAAACTCCTGGGAGCTGATGTCTCACATTAAAGATCAATTTCCAAATTTTCACCTTGAGGGCAATGTGAAACTTCTAGGGGGGAGCATTGATAAGGCCCCTAAGGTGTACATAAGGAAAATAATTAGGAGAAGCACGGAATCATAGCCGTGTACCGGTAACTAACACCCCATGAGCTGGTAACTAACTTACATGACACAGCTGAGGGAGTTTGGGTTTCCGCATGAGCTAGAAGAGGGATGGATGGTGTGACAGGGTTGATAGACTCTATAAATAAGGAAGCAAGGAGGGCAGGAAAGACAGGCTAGAATTCGGACAGCATTTGGAAGGAGAGAGCCGAGCACTCTCGAACCTGCTCGGGTATCTGTATTTTCTTCTCTTTTCTTATATCTCCGTAGCTGATTTGTATCAAGCATTGCCCCTCTACTTAACTTCCCCACTGGAATCGAGTAGCAGAGGAGATAAATGCTTCATTTTCTGCATAATTTATCTGAGTTCTGAGCCAGTCTTATCAAACAACAACTCTAGTCTTCCTCCGATCCAAATCTGGAATCATCCTTTAGTGGCTAGTATATATTCTCTAACCCATGAGTACATCAGCGTATAGTTTATGCCATTATGAATACCGACTTTACATTTGCATTCATCATTGACTTTGAAAGGCCAACCTATAACTACTAAAATTAACTCCAAAAGTTGAGATTGGCTGTGTCCTGACTCCTGTGTAATGCTTTCATGAGTACTAATCAGACTTTTCGTCATATATCTTCTTTTCCCCGTTCCATTCAATCCTTTCTTATTTTCATACCCTCCACTACCATTTTAATTCTTGTAGCCACATGTTTCCGCATCATTTCTACCATTCATGGACTCTTTATCCCTATATGTAATTTTCAAGAGTGAAGAAATACTAACTCGATTCTCTAGCTTGATTTAGTTAGAGATAAAAGCTAGAACCAAAATAAAAGAAAATTGGGTTGAACTAACCTTTTGATCAAACTCTACTTTACCAGGAGAAGAATGTGTAAAAGAAACAGCAGCCCCAATTCCAAAAACTCCACGGCTTCTATTAACATGAAGTGACTTACACGTTGGATTGTCCGTGTTCTTGGAAAGAAATATCAGAGGAAACATTCCTGATGACTCAAGTTGACAGCAAAACTAACACAAGGCCTTAGGACTTAGAGGCACAGCCACCCGAAAAAAAAAAAAAATCACATCCACATAGCAATAACTTTGAAAGGTATCATTTTAACTTTCACCATTGACCATTGGCAACTTTCAGCTGCCTTATAGCAAACCTCATTTGTTCTCTTGGCATATCTTTTTATCACCCAATTATGACCTTACAGTAAATTCTACTCAAAATATCAGTTTGGCTCTGGCAAGGTACATAAGGCTCATTTGGATAAACTTATAAAAAAAGTTCTTTTTTGTATATCTTATTTTAGTAGACCTTTATTTTAAAGAAAAAGTAATTTTGCATTTGGATACAATATTTAAAAAGTACTTTTCAATAATAAAAAGACTTTTAAGTTTGTTTAGATAAAAAAGAATAGAAACACTTCATTTATGTCAAAATTATTAAAAAAGATATCCAAATGCTAAATATGATGAGTTATGATATGCAAGATATGATTAAATGGGCTAGCATAATTGGGATGGTGAGGTTTTCAAGTATGTCATGGTAACAGCGTCATGAAAAACAAGACGTTAGACAATAAAAACATGTCTAATTGTGTATCCGAAGGCTTAACAACATGTTGCTGATGTTGTTCTATTTCACTTTCTCTAAACGGTATGGTCATTGATATTATAATTCGATTTAAGGCATTAGAGCACAATGACTTAAAGTTGCGTTGCTTAAAATATAATTCACAAACCTAATTAGAGAAGTTTATGTGAATAGAGCTTACAAGAAGGAAAAAAAGAGGATATGAAATGTAATTTTTAATAAAGGTAAAGGATATTTTGTCATGAAATTATATTAAAAACCACTTCTCTTTCTATTTTTTTTCAGAAGTTAGAGATCATTGGCTTATAAAAAAAGAGATAAATTAACTTTTTTTAACTTTTACTTTTTTTTAAAAGTTGCATTCAAACACACTTTAAAATGTTTTGAAGCACTTATTTTTGAAAAAATAAATACTTTTAAAAAAAGTATATCCAAACGGGCTCATAGAATGTGAATGAACATACAGGAACATGAGATTTGTCAATTTCAATTATAATTGGTTCCACATTCACTTTTGAATTAGTAATGCCCTCTAAACTTTGCATACCAAAAATTCAATTAAAAAGAAAAAAAAGGAAAAAAAAAGAAGCATGCAGCCACCAGTTAAACAAGCATTAAAAGAAATTTAAAAAGAAAAAACAAAAACAATCCATTGCTAAAAATGACTCCATTAATGCTCATTGTAACCAGACCACCACTACTGCATGAAAGAATTTTCCACAGATATTAAGGAATAGTAAGCCATACCTGAAACCTAAGAAATCTAATGGAACAATGAGGCGATCCCGATCCCACCTTCAACGTTTGAACAATGTCCTTAATTTTTTGAAGTTCGTCCTCCAATGTCAATGCCAGAGGTAAAATTTGATTGATGCAACTCTCGAAAACCACTTCGCCGTCCTCAATGTCGTTGGTTTGGACAAGCAGCTCGTCGAACCTCAATCCTCCAACAACATCGCTGCTCGACGATATCTGAGCTCCTCTCATGGCAGATAATGAAGAAGAAGAAAATGAAAAATAGGGGAAGGAAGGTGGGAAAACAAACAACAATGCCCTATAGCAGAGCTTCGTGGCTCGAAAGACTGGCACCGGCAAAATCATGGATAAGGATAACAAAGCAAAAGCAATGGAAAATGCGAGAACAGTGCTAAAGCGCCATACCCTTTTAAAATCCCATTTTTGTGGGGCCCACCCACTTACTCGCAACAGTTTGCCATGTCACCGCCTTGAGTTAGAGAAGGAAGCTGCGTATGTAGTAGGACTTGTACCGTGGTTGAATGAGAAGAGTCAAAGTCTGTGGGGCCACACCCTACACACCCCCATCACAAGCTTTTTCGTTCATGGTCCACATGTAAGAAATAACATATAGGGATTGTATGATAGTAAAATACAATATTTGATTTAACTTACAAATGACATGATTCCAAGACTTAAATATCATTAATGACTGATCTGTTCACCTGCAAGTATGAGAATGACCTGGTCTTCCTCTGCGACTCAGTGGTATCTAATTCCAACAAGTAATGGGGCAACTGGGAAAATGTTCACTGTGTACGTATTGGTGAGAGTAGAGGGGACCTAACAAAAATTATTTAACCTACGGCCTTCTTATCATGGGCTTACTAGGTTAGGCCTACACTTCATAATCCACATTATCCAATTTAGGTGTTCTACACCTATTTAAATGGATCATTAATTATTGGACTTTATGCATCTTAAAAGGGATCACATCATTAACCTATTTTTATATATCAAAATACCAATTAATTTTAGCTCACAAAATAGTTAGATTATTCTAATATTCTCCCACTTGGGCAGAATTAATTATCTAATTTTATTTTAAAAAATATTTATTTAAAACGACTATCGGGCTAATATAACTTATTTTACAATGTGGCCTCATTTTAAAAAATTGTGATCCAAGATGCAACACCTAAGTATGACTTTGTCCAATCAAAGATTATATAACATTAAATCATGGCAATTAATATATCCTTTATTGATATAAGACCAGTCCATGGTTATATATGTTACAAACCTCGTCAACCAATGATTAATGTGGAGTGTGGCAAGAAAATAGCATTCAAAATGATCCAAAATAGAAGTAATGTTATTTCATTGTCAGTCCTTACAATTTCTCTTCGTAACATGCTATTTGAAACAAGAGAAATTGCATAGTTCTTGAAGAACTATCATGTCTCAAAACTCATAAATGGTATCGATCAAAAGGCATAAAGATCCAAATGATACCGAGTTTTCCAAAAATTTTACAATTGAAAAAACATATGCAATATAACAATTGAAATGAATGCATAATCAATTGCATAAAAATGGAATAATATTCATCATCCATATGAAATAATAGACTAAGTATGACAAGTACAATACAATAAAATAAAATTATGATGAGCTCCCACTAACCAAGCACATCGAAAGAACTCAAAATGCCCATGTTCTTAACATGTCCCGTAAAGGTAGAGGGCCGAAGACCTTTGGTTAGCAGATTAGCAAGCATGGAATCTGTATTAATGTGCTCAACAATAATGTCTTTGTTCTTCATAAGATCTCTGATAGTCAAATTTTTCAACTCTAAGTGTTTAGAACCACTAGATGTCTTATTATTCTTAGTGAAAAACACAGCAGTACTATTATCACACTAAATTTTCATAGGTCTAAAAACAAAGTCCATAATGTGAAGTCTTGTCACTAAGTTTCTCAACCATACAGCTTGAGTAGCAGCAACATAACATGCAGTAAATTCAGTTTGCATAGTAGAAGAGGCAATCAGAGTTTGCTTTTTACTTTTTCAAGAAACCACACCACCAGTCAACATAAAAACATACCTAGAGGTTGAGTTCTTGTCATCAGGGCACCTAGCAAGGTCTGAGTCTGTATATCCTACCATCTCTAAGTTGTTGACTCTCCTATACACAAGCATGTAATCTTTATTTTTTTACAAATACCTCGTCACTTTCTTAGCTGCTACCCAATGATCATTACCAGGGTTAGATTGAAATCTACCAAAAACACCAACTATATATGCAATATTAGGTCTAGTACAAACCTGCAACGTCATTATCAAGGTTAGATTAACATTTACTCCTAACAGCAACTATGAAAGTAATATAGAGTGTAGTGCAAACCTGTGTATACATCAAGCTCCCCAGTGCACTAGCATATGGTTTATCTTTCATTTAGTCTTTTTCAATTTCATGTTTGGGACATTGATTCTTACTGAATTTGTCACCTTTGATGACTGGAACATCACTTGGTTTGCAATTTTACATATTGAATCTCGCTAGAACTCAACTTATGTAAGCCTTCTATAATAGTCCAAGCAAACAACGAGATCTATCTCTGTGGATTTCAATTCCCAACACAAAGAAAGCTTCGCCAAGATCTTTCATGTCGAAGAATTTTGTCAACATCTGTTTGGTCTCATGAAGTAGGGTAAGGTCATTGGAAGCAAGTAGAATGTCATCGACATACAAAATGGGAAAGATAATCCTACTCCCACTGACCTTAAGGTATATATATTGATCAACTTTATTTTCCTCGAAACCCAAGGAAGTCACTACTTCATCAAATTTCAAATACCACAATCTTGAGGCATGTTTTAAATCATAAATAGACTTATTAATTTGCATACAAGATGTTAGCTCTCACTTTCTTGAAAACCCTCTGGTTGTTTCATATACACTTTCTCACTAAGATCACCATTCAGAAAAGCTATTTTGACATCCATATGATGCAACTCCATATCAAAATGAGCCACTAAAGCCATAACAATTCTGAAAGAATCTTTAAATGAAACTAGGGAGAAAGTTTTAGTAAAATCAACGCCTTCTTTCTGTGTAAAACCCTTTGTCACAAGCCTAACTTTATAGTGCTCAATGTTCCCCTTATAATCTTTCTTGGTCTTGAAAATTCATTTGCAACCAATAGGTTTTCAATTTTTAGGCAATTCAACAAGTTCCCATTCATTATTTTCAGCCATTGATTTTATTTTATCACGCATAGCATTTATCCACATATCTGATTAAGCACAAGAAATAACATTCTAAAAATTATGTGGGTCAATTGCATCTCCAATGTCATACATATCCTCACTTAGATATACCATGTAATCATTAGAAATGGTAGCTCGTCTCTGTCTAACTGATCTCCTTATTGGTATTTGCACAACAGGTTACAGATCAACAACTGGAGCAAGAGGTTCTAGATTAGCAACCGGAGCAGGATGATCGATTACATTTTCAACAAGAGCATCAACTCTATCAATAGTGGTAGGGATAACATAATTATCAAATACTGGCAAGGACAAAGTAACAATCTTGTTCACATATGTAATTGACTCCACAAGAGGTACAATAGAATTAGCTACATCAAGTTCTGAAAATTTCGCTTTCAAAGACTCCACAACTTTTGTACCTCTGCTAGGACTGTCACGAACATTCCTAGAGGGCGCCGAGATGTTGGCAGGTAACAAAATTAAATAAAATATGGAGTAGCCACTAATTTTTATTTATTTTTTTTTTTTTTTTTTTTTTTTTTTTTTTTTTTTTTTTTTTTTTTTTTTAAAAATTAGAAAAACCCTTTAAAAAATGAAAACTAGTCTACGAAACAAAATTAGATTCGGGAGTCTATTTATGCATAGGAAAGGATGAAAATTTAATCTCACTGTACTCCTAATACATCCGTCCTAAAATGGTTACCCTAAAACTAATTGTGCTAATTATTAATAATTTTAATGATATTTAATTTACCCAAAAAAATTAAACATAAATCAAATAAAAAAAGTTAAACTGAAATATTTACAAATTATATTACCAAAAAAATTTATTTATAAGTTTGGTTAAAAATATATTTAAAATTTTGATAAATTTATTTAGGTTGGACTTGGCCAAAATGTCTACTTATCCCCGACGTGAGAAATCAAAGGCCACGTAGTTCGTCTAAAAAATAATTGTGAGTTGATGAATTTTAATTAAAATTGATAATAATAATTAAAAAAAAATTGATTAATTGATTAATTAAATTATTAACTAATTTATAAAAAATAAAATATTTTATTATCAAAGAGCCATTGTGACAACAATTACAATTAATAATTAAAAATTTATTTGTGGGATTTAAGAGCTGATACGACAACATTTATCCCAATTAATTATTTTATGAATATGATTAAAATTTTATTTTAAGATTAAGTAGTTGTCACGACAGTATTAATTCTAATTAATTATTTTCTCAAATCAAACAAGCTATTACAGTTAAAATGACTCAGAGATAATAATTATGAATTTTTATTTCTTAAAATTTATTAAAATTAAGGATTTTGATAGAAATAACCAAATCAAATTGAAATTCCATCTTAAGCAATCAAGTGAAATATTAGGATAAAATGTCAAACACAACCAAATAGATAGGATAAAACAAATCAAAATAATCATGCTATATCACATTAACAAATATTCAAATTATCATAATTAAAATTTACTTTAAAATTAAAGAGTCACCTGGTAACATTAATCCCAATTAATTTTATTTTTTTAAATCAATAGAGCTGTCAATGATATGTTAAAAATTAATTTAAAAGTTTCTAGCCAAATGGCAAATAATCAAAAACGCACTTCTAAGAATAAAAGACACAACAAAAGTCTTATGAATTATATCACAATTCACTTCTGCTATTATCCTTTCTAATTTATTTTTTTTTGTAAAAAAAAAAATCTAACCCCTTTACTTCACCTCTTTTACTTTGATCCACTACATGAATAAAGTTTTATTATGATAACAACAAACAAAGCCATGCAAAATAAACAAATTCATGTTGCGGCATACTTCATATCCCTTGACTATAATCACGTGCAGTTATGGAGAAATTAACTGCACATATCAATACTCTCTATTTTTTTTAAATGCTTACAATAATGAGAGCAAACGTTTTTCAAATTGATGCACTAATGAGGACAACTGTATGCACACATAAAAATAGTAACAAGTCTATAAAGCTTATCAATAAAAAGCACAAGAGTATTACCGGTATATTATAGGATACCCAAAAGTAATGGACCCTATACACCAATAATGAATAAAATGATACATTGGTCTTTAGCGAATAGTTTCAGGACATAACTATGGTGTGGGTGTTATTATGTGAATGCAAGTGAGTGCCTGTGTGATTATGATTTGGGTGAGTGCCGTGGATGTGTGAGCGAGTAGAGGAGAATATCAAATTTTTGAGGGGCTTCAGATATGGATAGAAAAGGAAGAAAATGGGTACCTTTAGGTTCAGGAATTTTTCTCTGTATTTCTCCTTCTTTTATGTGCAATTCTCTCTATTTGTCAATTTCGTTCTCTGTGCGTCCTCCATTGTTTACTTTCTCACCACTTTAAATAAAGTCAAATTAGATAGAGCCTTATATCAAGATAACATAATCCATTTTTAATTTAAATTCTTCCTATCCTAACTGATCAGTTACCTCTTTTTTAATTTCATGACCAAATCTCAATATTAAAATAATGAGCTTATTTATCTTCTTATATTTATTATTTTTCTGATTTTTTTAATATTTAATATTTTAAATTTTTAATTTAAAAGAAATTAAAATGACAGGTATCAAATAAATGATCTTTTTGATTTTTTTTTAATTTTAAACTAACAGAATTGAGTGCTGGTAAGGACAATAGAACCTATATCCTTTTACATGATCCGTATATCCAATGAAAAAATGACTAGTCCTGGGATCTATCTTTTTTTCTAAAGGATTATATGTTCTCATTTCTGCAGGGCAACTCTAAACACGAGGATGATTCAAGCTAGGTTTTCTACCATTCCAAAGCTCGAAAGATGTTTTTGGAACAGATTTACTAGGGACTCAGTTAAGAATATAAAGAACGGACTTCAAGGCTTCACCCCATAAAAATTCTGGCAAGTTAGACCTACTCATCATGCTCCTCATCATGTCTTTTAATGTGTGATTATGCCTTTCGGCCACACCATTTTGTTCAGGAGTACCAGGCATGGTATATTGTGAAACAATTCCACAATCTTGCAAATATTTAGTAAATGGTCCTATGTGTTTTCCAACAATATCATATCTATCATAATACTCACCCCCACGGTCAGATCTCACTATCTTGATGACTTTCCTTAATTGTTTTTCAACTTCATTTTTAAAAATTTGAAATTTATCAAGAGCCTCAGATTTTTCTTTAATCAAATAAACATAGCCAAATCAAGAATAGTCATCAATGAAAGTGATAAATAATTTGTTGCCAAAAATTATAGGAGAGTAAGGTCCACTGATAACTGTATGGATGATCTCAAGGAGACTGGAACTTCTAGTCACATCTTTCTTTTTGAACTTAGTGAATTTACCTCTAATGCAATCTAAACAAATTCTTAAGTCACTAAAACTAGGGGCGGCAAAATTTCTTCTTTAATTAATCAATCAACCCTTTCCCTAGAAATGTAACCTAAGCATTTGTGCCATAATAGTGAGGATTTTTCTTTAATTTTAGACCTTTTAGTAATAGTATTCTCAATATTATAAGACGTAGATGGAATGTTAGAAGTCAAAGATAATTTAAATAATTCATCCATCAAAAAACCACTACCAATAATTTGAGAATTCAACAATACATTTATTTTTCCATTGCCAAAAGTAAACTGATAGCCAAATTTGTCCAAATAAGAAACTGAAACTAAATTCCTTTGAAATAAAAGTACAAAGAAAGTGTCATGCAAAACAATCTCAAATCCAGTGTCAAGACACAGCCTAACATCACTAACAAACTCGACAGCAACTTCTAAATCATTTTTCACTCTCAGCTTGCTTTCCCTTAGATTAGGTTTCCTCAGGTTTGTGAACCCTTATAAAGAGACAACCACATGAGTAGTGGAACCACTATCTAGCCACCAAGAATTAATAAGGACATGGACTAAGTTAGTTGCAAAACACATAAAGCCAAAGGATTTACCTCCAGAATTTTGTTTGTTTGCCAACCAAGCCTTGAAACTATGATAGTCACTTTTCTAAACCTACGACAGTCACTTTTCTTGTGCCTCTTAGTCTTACAAAAGAAACACCAGGGACTCCTCTTGGTGCTAGTGGGTTTAGGACCTCCTACATCATGATTCTGACCATTACCATGCCTTTTAGTATCCTGACTTCTACTAAGAGTAGCAGCTTTACCCTTTTTATGAGAACTAGAACCTTTACTAGAAGAGGGTTTTGAATGGAAACTTAGAAGGGCCAATTATGCTTTTCTTTCTTGAGTTTTTCTTCCTCAACTACACATTTTGTGATCAGATCATTCAGTATCCATTTTTCATTTATGGTATTGTAACCAGTCTTGATATGTGAGAACTCAGGAGGTAAGGAATTCAATGCATGTGGAACAATAAAGGAATCAGACAGGTTAATATTAAATGCTTTCATCTTGGTTTGGATGTGAACTATCTTCACAATGAATTATCTCACACCCCTGACATTGTCATACCTCATAGAGGTCTGTTCTTGCATTAGGTACCTAGACTCAGCATTATTAGATACCCGGTATCTCTGTCCTATAATAGTAAGGAATTATTTAGCATTAGTGGTCTCTGGCAATCCACTCAGCAAATGCTCATAAATCGTCCTCTTCATAGCAATCAGACTAAGTCTATTAGATCTCTCCCACTTAGCCAAAAGCTCTCATTGCTCAGTAGTAGCACCTTCTTCAGGTAACTCAAGCCTATCCTCTCAAAGTGCCATATTAAGATTAGCAATTCCTAAGGAGAAATCTATATCTTGCTTCCATTTCTTAAAATTTAATCCAGTCAATATTTCAATAGAAGCAGTACAATTGTTCATGGAGAAAGTAACTGTATAAGACCAAATATGAATGCATTAGACAAAGTAAAAAGAGCACTAAAAAAAATAGCTTCAAAATATAATAAGTATTTATAGATACGCCAACATAAAATCACATATTCCCTTTTGGGCAGATCATACGACTAGAAATTGGAACCTCACAAATAAGTTTATAGAGAGGCCAGTGTAAAATCACATACTCCCCTTTGGGTAGAGTATGCAACAAAAAACTAGAACCTCAAAGATGAGTTAATCACTAAGAATATACGAACTTTGAAAATTTATCCCCTTTGGGCAGATAGATCTCCTAGGCTAATGAATTCCCTAATAACATTATCTAAATTAGGCTTCCAGATTAAAATACACAATAACCCCCTTTGGGTAGGAAATCATATGCTCTAACTAGAAGCATCCCCAAGTTTATTGAAAAATTGCACAAATCAATACAAGTAATCCCACTTTGGTGGTAATCACCCATACCAATCAATGAAAATTTCTCATACATGAATCAATTAAATGCCCAAAAACAAAATCATGACAGTGAAAATGAAGGTGAAACAAAATTAAAACACCTTCACTGATCATGGAGAAAAAATTTAACAGCATCCCTAAACAGTTGCATTTATATAGCTCAAACAAACATAGAAAAATGCTACATATGCATAAGCTAAGAGTATAAAATGTTAGAAAATGAATCAGGGAGAGTACATACCATATTTAAACTCAAAATATTAAATAATAATTTTCTGGTATGTTTTAGACAAAAATTAAGCTGAAAAATTAATTAAAATTATTTAATTATTTAATAATTTCCATAAAAAATAATTATAGCAGCGGAAAAATTAGGGAAAATATCCCTTACATGGAGGGAGAGTGGAGCACTCTGGAAGAAACAGCAACAAAAAATGCAATCGGGAAGCCTCTTACGCACCCCCACACACCGCTAGTGCACGTGGGGGTTGAACCAGATCAGGATGGAGGTTATCTTCAACCTCCAGTTAGATCCATGTGCGGGCGGGTCTGGTACACGACCAAAAAGCTTCAAAATCTCTTTTTTTTACTCGATTTACACATGATTTTCACTGAAAAATTCGTCCTAGATCTTTTGTATTTAAATCCCCATAAAATTGTAACCCAAAAGTGAGAGATTTGGTTCAAAAATGGAATCTTTGATTTTGAACAAGCACAGTCAGCAGCGAGCAGGAATTTTTAATGTTTTGGACTTGTTTTCTCCACTATTTTACATTATTTTCATGGGATTTTTAACATTTTGACCATGCTCAACATTAATCCTCAAGAAATTTTAGGAATAATCGTGGATTTATGAAAAATTTAGCAATTTTCAAAGCCTTAACATTTCTAGACCTAAGAAATTTAACCTTGAAATTCTCTCTCTACAGAGAACAAAACATAACAAATTTAGTCACGAAACATAACAAATTTGGTGTCTATGGATTCCTTGCGTTCAGAACTACAATAGTCCTAATGAATTGGATGAAAATTTTTACAAAATTTTATCCTATTTCAAGCCAAAAGGATGAACAAAATATGGATAAAAAATCCAAAATTAACACATATAATCATGCCAATGATCAGAAAAATAAGTCCTAAAAGCATACAATCTAGCTCTGATACCAAATGTAAGAAATGACATATAGGGATTGCATAATAGTAAAACACAATATTTGATCTGACCTGTAGATGACATGATTCCAGGTTTTGAATATCCTTAGTGATTAATCTATTTACCTGCAAGTATGAGAAAGATTTGGTCTTCCTTTGCGACTCACTGCTTTCTGATTCTAGTAGGCAATTGGGCAACTAGAAGAGTGACAATTGGACCTAGCCAAAACTATTTAACTTAGGGCCTTCTCATCATAGGCTTACTAAGTTATGCCTACACTTCATAATCCACATTAATCCAATTTAGGTGTTCTAAGCCCATTTAAATGGATAATTAATTATTGAGCTTTATGCATTTTAAAAGGGATCACCCCATTAACCTGTTTTTATAAATCAAAATACCAACTAATTTTAACCCGTAAAATAGTTAGATTATTCTAATACCATTATCCTAAAATGCTCGAAATGTGAGAAAATTATCAAGATCGCTGCCACTAGAAAGCCACACTTTCTGGGATCTCCTGAAGTCTGAAGGGTACTTATGGAAATTTAGCAAAATTCAAATTTGCATGCTATGGACCAAATTTTCGATAGAAGTCTCACAACTCGTTGCAACTTCTTCACTCAACTATGCCTTCCATTAATTCCAACGGCTTTGCAGTCACCATCTTGCTACTTCTCCTCTTCTTTACCATCATGCCGTCACTCGCCGCCGAAGAATGCGAATGAAGTATGAAGGTGGATGCCATGACAAGAGCAAGGCACTCAAGTTCAAGCTGGTAGCCATTTGCAGCATATTCATATCACCAGAATGATGGGAGTCTACCTCACCATATTCTCACGCGCTGTGCCAGTGCTGCAGCCGGACTGCAACATGTTCGTGCTGGTGAAGGCCTTCGCATCATACTCACTACTGGGTACATGCACGTGTTCCCCGGACTCTTTTGATGACCAGAGATCCAAGTGCTTTGCTGGAAGATCCTTGGCATAAGTTCCCTTTTGCTACCTCCATGGCCATGCTCACCACTATATTCACTCTTTTGGTGGACTCTTTTTCTGTTAGTGTCGTGGCTCAGGTGAATTGCACATGAATCTAAATCGTTATTGTGCAAAAATGTAGATGTGGTTGCATTAATTCATGGGGCCAAATTTATTTACTAAAAAATTAAAATGTATATTTAGATTAATTTATTTTATACTCTCAACATATATTCAAAATCTTAACGAGAGAGTTTTTGAAAAAAAAATTATTAAAAATTAAACTTTATCTGTTACCAGATGTGCACAAAGGTTTCTAATTAGTGCAGCACCTGCAAGTGTTGGAGCTAGGGATTGTGGTGCACTCAGTGGTAATTGGTTTGTCAATGGGAGCTTCAGATAACCCATGCACAATCAGGCCTCTCATTGCTGCCTTTTGCTTCCATCTACTCTTTTGAGCGAATGGGCTTGGGTGGTTGCATTCTGCAAGTGATCTTGTCTCCATTATTCCATTTTTTAATGGTTCAACCTCTGGTTCATATAATAATGCAACAAATTATGTGAGTTTTGTAAACAATTTAGCATCCTTCGTAACAGGCTGAATATGGATTCAAGGTGAAAGCTATTATGGTTTTCTTCTTCTCAGCCATAACCCCATTTGGGATCGCTTTGGGGATTGGCTTGTCAAATGTGTATAGTGACACCAATCCAACTTCTCTTATTGTGGAGGGAATTCTAAATGCTATATCTGCAGGGCTTCTGAATTATATGGCATTGGTGGATGATCTATTGGCTTCTGATTTTATGGGGCCTAAGCTCCAAGGAACAATAATGCTCCAGATTTGGTCATATATTGCAGTTTTGCAAGGTGCTAGAGGCATGTCGTTGATGGCAAAATGGGCATAGATTGTCGCGGATTTCAAGGATTGCCACGTTATTTCAATTCATTTTTATACACCCTCCTGCATATTAATCTTGATGAAAGTTAATTTGCAGAAGGATTTTATGATTACATTTGTCATGGATAAAGCTTGTTTTAAGGGAACAATCATCAAGATTATCATGGCCCGTTTCCCCGACTGATGCTGCAAGTTACATTATTATTGCCATGATGTGAAATTTGATCTTAAATTCTTAATGAGTTCTGCATATTCACAAAAGTGTTTAGTGCTGAAATTCGATCTTATCCTCAACTACTTGCAACAGAAAAGCGTTTGGATAGCTTTCAACTTTTAAGTGACTATAAGGAGAAAGAAAAGAGTAATAATTAAGAATTTGCTCCTTTGTATTAATTATACTGAAATAAACTTTGTTGCATTAAGTTCATGTTTGGTAAAAGGAAAAGGAAAAGAATGGAATGAGAATGAGAGGTTTTTTATATTTTGATGTTGGAGATTTTATGTGATTCATTGCATTTTTTTCTAACACTGCAAACATGCATTAATAACCTTAAGTCCATAATATGGAAGAATATCTGTAATTTGTAAAGATTGCTAAGGAAGGGTATAATTTTCGGATACATTTCTCATCCATGCATGTGCCCTTCTTGGCTTATAGGCTATATATATTCAACAGCAATGATCATTAAGTATAATTTGAAGTCTTTTTTCTCTATATATCGGTTTGTCAAGCAACGGAATATATCCCACACTCAAATACTATATCAATGGTGTAGAACTGTAGGTAGTAGATGGAAACCTATGCACTTTTTTGGTATAAGAGAACGAAACCAAATATGGGAACCTATATATTAGTTCTTCATGTTGATGACATTTCTGCTATTATTTCTTTCTGTTTTGATTTCCGTATAATTTCGTGACACTCTGATTCTGTGTTTGCAGCAATTTTAGACTTTTGGTTTTTAATTTATAGTTGTGTAAAAAATTGTTCATACATTAGATGAGTTTGTGGTAATTTTCGCAAAGGTAGAAAAATTGCTTGCAGACATGGTTAGCAGGGAGAGAGCATTAGAATAAGTTATATAGGGTCTAATCCTCATTCATCAATAATGTCAGTATTTGTTAACATTATCCTCTCTGTTCTTTGGCCTGTGCGATGTAATCCAGTAAAGATATTGTGAAAGCTTGCTTCTGACCATCTAAAGAAAGATGTTCAGATGCTAGCTTTGGATTTACAATTGCTCAGACCATCTAAAATTAGGGTCCTAATTAATTTTTGAAAGCTATGAATTCTTCTTTCTTACAAAGAGGGACAGAGCAGGACCATTATGTTGTATGATGGAACAATATAATGCAACATAAATCTAATAATAAATAATAACGGTCGTAACTATCAGCTGACTCATCTCTTTTTTCTTTGTGTAAATAAAAATTTAGGAGGTAAATATATAAGTTGCTTCCATGGTTTTAAATTATAATTGTCATCGTAATTTCAGTTGCATTGTAATTGTAAAAATTATAAATAATTACAAAAAAAATATAATCTATGCAGTGGCAATTACAGTAGTGAAAATTCTCAAAACAGTAATATTATGACTATAATTATAATCGCGGACCTCAATTTTAAAACATGGTTGCTCCAATACTAAAACAGTTAAAACAGTTTGACTCTATTAATTAAGCCAATTCTTATTGATAATTCGTTTCTATTTATTTTTCGGTGGAAACAATTCATTTCTATTTTAACCATACTCTTGCATGTTCCAAAAAATTCTAATAGTTTTCCGTTGTAAACAGAAAGCACTGCCCTCTTATTACCTTAACCAGGCTCTCAGCAACTTCTATTAATTACTTTAAAGTTGATTGGATAATTTGAAATTAAAAAGCTTCTAGGCAAAATATCATGTTCAAAAATGTGTTGTCTATATTTGGACATTTAGTTAATGTAATCATTACGTGCATGGAACATCTTATTATGGTTCCAAAGTAAAGAATATTGAGATTATTATGATGAAACTAGCACTGAGACAAATAAAGTCCGCAATGAAATGAAGGAAAGTGCTTTGGTCCGGGATGCGTAGTTTCAAATCAGACCTGCTAAAGCTAAAGATGTTTATATTTGCAAATCCCATGCATATATGTGTTATATATTATATAAGATTAAATATTCATTTCATTCCTTCAATGATATAAGCAACATCATATTGATCTTCTATTTATATGTGAATTAAATTGGTTCTTTAATAATAATTAAGTTTATCAGTTTCGTCCTTTTTAGGATTAATTTATTATCACTTTAAGAACCAATTAAATTTATTCATAAATAGAAAATCAATGTAATTTTGTGTATTTTTGGGATGATTAAAATGACCATTTAGTCTATTATATAACTTTAAACGGTGAATGTGACAATCATGTATCAATTAATTTCTTTTTTTGCATATATGAAGACTTCAAGGTATCCTAAATTCTCCAACATGATTTCGGGTTACTTCAGTGTGCAAAGATAATAGACCCTTCCATGCTTTTTTTTTTCGCCTGTGACATAGAATGTAGTGCAACAATTCTCACTTCTTTAGCAGTTCATATAATTTTGAAAATCTGGTATAAATTTCTTAAAAGTAACAGACTATTGTAGCTCATTTTTCTGGTAGGTTAGCTCAGCTTTTACTAACCACAAATTATCATAGCCATGCCCGTTTATATTTCACAAAGCACAATATGAACATGCATAGCTAAGAATATAATATATTCTCTTGGATGCCCAAGGTTTTAATTTTAAAGGACCATTTATTGAGGCCAACTTGGACTTCGGATTTAGTTAGCTGAAGTTTTCTGGTTGTAAGGCATCTTGAAGCAACTTTCTACTATTTACAAATTAAAAAGAAATGTTAAAATACAAGTCTTCGGAAGGAGCTAATTAAACAAGGAATGACAAATTTAATTTAATTCATTGCTGATATAATTAATTACATTGTCTGCAAACAAGAAAGTATATCATATCATTGTAGTAGCTAAAATTTTTCTCTTGCAATAAAAGGTTTTAACAGTTACAGTTTTTAAAATAGGTATTCTCTATTAGTAACTTTTTATACTCTTACTATATATATATATATATATATATATATATATTATTGAAAATTGACACTTATCCAACTTCATGACATTCAGGCATTGTCAAATATAGTTGATGCTTCTCTCAAATAAAATTGAAAAATGTTATATAGTCACAATATTTTTGTCAATTTTAATAAAGTAATTTGTCATACTTGTTAACTCTTAGATAGGTGAGTAATCTCTATTACTTTATTTTATCTAATAACTACCGTTAAATTTAGTTGAATTTTATCAAAAATTCTGACTATTTTTCTTTTACTATGTAGCATTACTCAATAAAATTTCCCAATGGTACTTGCCAAATTCTTTAGACAATATTTCCCCTTGTGTTAACATGAGTTATGTCAGTCTCAACTTTGAGATTACCAAATTATTAGCTTCTTCTCACAATTTAATTTGCTCAGAATTTTTTTTTCTCAAATGCAACTGTACTTTGATTTCAACTATAATACATATGAAATGGAGTCCCCAAGATGCTTAAATTTTATGATGCAACCAAACAAAAATTGAAGTTACATGTTTAAATACTTTGCGTCCAGGAGGAAAATAAATTTTAATTATACAAGAAACAAGAATTGAAGTCACAGAACTACATATATGGCAGTTTCTTAGAGAACAAATAGAAAGTTAAAAATTTATGTTCGGAAGAGTAACCAATTCAAACCTATCTCAAACCTTTTAAAACGGATTAAAAAAAAAAAAAAACCCATCCCGTATGAGACGAGACATATTGATATCCATAGAGCGAATAGAAACTTTCAAACCTACATAAACCAACACACTCTACATAATTATATGTATAACTACACTTTGAAAGTAATGTTCAAACAGGTATATGATTGGCAATTATCAAATTTAATCAACAGTGGATTAACTAAGATCTGATGAGATCCTACTTTCACACGCTCAAGAACTTCTCCCTTTTCATTTTCTAGAGTTTGAACTATTCTGCTGTCGCACAGCAGTTGGCCCAGCTTACAATAATTAACCACTCTGGTCGCAAGCAACTAATATGAATGCTGCAAAGTCTTCTACAACAATGAAATTAAGCCACCTCATTGTTTGTCAAATCTATTTTAGTATCGAAGATAAAATGCTATTGGAGGCTGTTGGATGGCTCCAAAGTATATTGATGACATCCATTGGGGCTATGGTTATGAGTACTAGCAATATATAATACTTTTTTAATTTGTGATTGACCATATTCTAATAGACTGATGGCAAATTCCACTTTGTCTTTTCTTTGCTTTTTCTTTTTCTTTTGTTTGTCTCTCACCAAAATGGTCATATATAGTTGGGCAGGTGATCAAGATTAGTGACCACACATCACAAGGCTCGACACTAAAAATCTACAGTGGAGATTGCAGACAAGCCTCATAATGTGGATATACTTTGTTCATGGGTTTTAGAAGGAGAGTTGTCCCATTCATAAATGCAAAAGACAGTAGGGCTCAGGTGTCTCCAAATGCAATAAAAAAGACAATCATTGCGTCTGAAGACCTATCATCTTTATTACCTGTTATGAGTGGCTTACTTTGCTCAATGAATTAGCACTTTTCTTTTGGATGATATTTTCTCCGTGATTTCTCTCGTGTAAAATGAGAGTTCATTTTAAATAGTAAAATAAGACATATTAATTATTAATAAAAAATTAAAAAAGTAAATTTTAATATTTTTAAAATTTATTATATATATATACATATATTTTATTATGAATTTAACTGTTAATTTTTTTATTAATAATTAATATTTTTTATTTTTCTTCTAAAATGAACCCTCTATAAGTTAAATCTTTTTCTCTAATAGGATAGTAGACTGAAATAAGGAGACCATCTCTTGGACCACACATGAAACACTTGGAAAATTTTCTATGTGGAAAACTATTCTAAAAAAGTCATTTATCCCACTACCAGCTAGTTATGTGTAAAAGAGAATTCTCTTGAATAATTCTTAAATTTCTTGAAATATAAAAATAGTATGAATTATAGAGTAGTGAGCTATTTATGGAGCAGGGGCACAATGTTGCAATTCACTTATTTTAGGATTTTTTTCGGAAATGACTTGAATTGTGCAGTATTTTACGTGTATATTTTATTCTTGTCCGTTATTTGCTTCTACTATTATCCTCTTTTCCCTGTTTAGTCTACAATCATGTTTTCCTTCATTTAAATCTACTTATACTCAAAGCGACGGGCTAGTGCTTACAGATTTTGATAGTTTGCTGAAAATTATAAGTTAAAAAAATATATATATAGTCTTTTCTCTTTTTCCATTGTTATAAAAGGAGGCCAAAGATCTAGCAAGGGGTAGGGAAAATATTTTAAAGAGTAGGCAAGTTATTAAGCAATCAACAGGGTGAGATTTGACCCACTGTTAATATAAAATTTGTTTATATATACTATAATCTAATCAAGTGTTGTCATATCTTTTAAAAAGTATAAATTCTACAAATAGAGATTGGTTCAGCTAGTGAGGATCGAAGCACCTCACTTGTAAGACGTAGGTTCAATTCCCATTGTTAGCAATATCTCATTGATAAGCGATCATAAGTATTACCATAACCTCTAGATAAGGCTAGCATATTCTGATCTTAGAATGGGGTAACATCCCTCTCCCTTAACTTTCTTTTTTAGAAGAAAATAGATCAACTCGACCTCCCAAATAGTTGTTATGTTTGTCAACTCTTTTAATAATATAATGATTAATTGATAATATAAAAAAATTAGGAGTAAAATTAAATTCTTCTTTTAATTCTAATATTTACCTAAGACAGGAGTTTACTCTTTCGTTCTTTCTTTTTTCACACAACTTGACCGCATATATACCAGCTATGATTGTTATCTACCAACAATGAATTTATGATCATTAATTATTTTTTTCCTTGTTTCTTGAGAATTAGCATTTGCGTTGCTAGTTAGAGGAGGACATATTTATACTTGCTGCCTGCTGGTCATTTCCCACCCTTAATGACTATTTAGGTTCTCGCTTGAACTATTTCATAAACTATGATAACTAAAATTTTAAGTTGCGAAGGTAAAGAAATAATTAATTATGATTTTATATCACTATTGTTGCTCAAAAAAAGAATTAATTTATCTAAAAGATTTTATTATTATAAGTGGAGGCTCAAAAATAATTTTTCCTCACAAAATTTTTTTTAATTTGATAAAGGAGACAAAAGAACTGATGATGCATAATAAGAATCAATTATTTTAATTATTTAATTGAAGATAATTTTATTTAAAATAATATCAATAACAAATTCAACCTTTGGTAATTACAATAAGAGTATTCTCAAATTAATTTTTGTGTCAACCCGAGACAAAATCTGAACAAAATGAAACCTAAAACTTATGTTATTAGTTTAAAAATGCCCAAAAATATTGAGTTATCTCTGAATATGTTATTATCATTGTTACAGTTACAATTTAAGTTCATAGATGAAGGGATCCCAAAAATTGATGAGGTTCACTCATGAGTCATAACTAGTGCTCCCTAACCATACATTTTTTAATTATTTTATAGTAGCATTTACAATATTTTTATATTAGAGACTGTACAACATATAATATATACATTTCTCATGGATTTTATCCATCCTGCTTCTAATAAAATTTTAAGTTTTAAAATAAAATTATTAATACTCAACATTGGAATGTTGTTTGCAACAAATTAAAATAGTGGTTACTAATATAAGTTAATGTTATATATATCTTCTCGAAACTTCCTCTTAATAATTTTTTTAAAATTTAATAAAGTAAGTATTAAATAAAAAAATAAAATATTTAATATCTTAAAAATATAAAAAATATTCAATACTTATTTTATTTAATAATTAAAAAAATAAATTAGGAAGATATATATACATATACACACACACATGCATACATACATACATATATATATATATATATATATATATATAAAACAACTTCAAAGTGCGCAAGAATGGGTCTATGCGTCGGGCAATTAAGTTATTAATGGAAACGCCAAAAGCTTGAAGTGGACCTGCTTACGCCACTTATTCTGTTAGGTTCAAAGATGCGTAAGCCGGTCAACTTCATATATATATATATATATATATATATATATATATATATATAACAAGTTCAAAGTGCGCATGAATGGGTCTATGAGTCGGGCAATTAAGTTATTAATGGAAACGCCAAAAGCTTGAAGTTGACCTGCTTACGCCACTTACAATCAAAGCAAAACTTGGCGCATTTACACATAATAATGGTGTTCCTATACATGCTTTTCAATTTGGTGTCACTAATGAAATGGATTATTTCTTGCTGTGGATTAGTGTTAGTGGGAGAAATTTTTAGCTACGTATTGTCAACTTTTGATACTCTATTTAATTGTTAATATTTGTAAAATTTGATTGATTGTGTTATAAATCATAACATTATTTAAAAAATTGATAGCATGTGTCAACTGTTGTTAAATAAAGTGTCTAAAATAGACAATATCTATTTAAGAATTTCTTGTGCCAATGGTTCAATGTGCTTGAGAAATCCCCCCTTAATCATTCTTGTGAAAACTAAAAACAATATTTTAACAATCATTTTCAGTCACTAGAGGATGCAAACTAATAAACTATCCACATAGATCTTAGGTTTTCCCAATTGGTTAACTTTTATCTGTTAAAAAAATTTACTATAATAAAAATGTTGATGTCCTTTTTTTTTTTTCGTCCAATGTTTTTCAACGAGAAAGAGATTGATCACTCTCTCATGACATGTTTTTCAGGTTTGGAAATGTAACTTGTAGCTGGCAGTAAATAGTAAGTATAATATGAAAACGACCAATACACTCATAATTATATAATTACAATAACACATCAAAGGTGAGAAATTTTTTATTATGTCATGAGATAGATTCCAATATATATATATATATAGTGATAAAAAAATGTTAGACTAAATATGTTCAAAGAGACTTAATCACACAGATTAAAAGATAAGTATTATTTGTTCTCACAAAATGTTTTTTAATAGAATTTGAATATTTGAAATTACAGGTAAAATTCTTCCTTTTAGAATTTCAATTTACTTACTATTAAACTATATGCTTCTAAGTCAATGTTTTTAAAAAAATACTGAATATCACTAAATTAAAAAATGTGAATGAGTAAGGATGAATATTTAAATTACTTCTATATTGTCTTTCTATACGGTGCTCTTTGGCTATTGAGACTTGTCCATTATCAACCAGTGGATAAAGATTTTTGTAAAGTTGTGTTCTATACTGACAAAGTTTAGCTAATTATACAAACAAACCCACCATTACTTTAATTAACACAAAAACAACTTTAGCATCCACATTGTTAGTGGATTATGACCTTAATAAACTTTGCATTGCGTGCAGGGTTGTATTATTCTAAAGGCACCACACCAGTATGTAGCCTTTGAAAATCAATTAATTAGATTAGAACTAAGGACTTATTTGATATGATAGAAAAGAAATGAATAGAATAAAAATGTGAATGATTATCTTATTTGGTAAAAAAATCAGACAGTGAATACGTAATATCTAAAGAATATCATTATTTTTATTTCTAAAATACTCATTTCATTCTCTATTCTCACTCTCACTCCCATTTCCATTCCATTATTCCCTTTTTTTTTCCATTATATCAAACATGCACAAAGAGTACACTATTGACAAGGAATGTGATGAGAAGAATTGGAGAAGATCAAATAGTAAAACCAGAATAAAATAAACGAATAGGTTTCTTGTGAAACATGGGTAGGACTCTGTTGTTTAAAAAGGTAAAGATAATGAGTAGGGTAAGATGATGATAATGATGAACTATTTCTTATGGCGATGGAGCTTATCCTAATCAAATCAATTACAATAAAATGTGGTAACCTCAGCGGAGAATTTGGAAAGTGAAGAAAGAAAGAGAAAAAAGTTGGGTTGCTATAGTGGGGAGTAAGGTGGAGACAATGCAGATATGGTACAGGTTATGGTACCAAAGAATTGAAAGGTCATGGTGGGTGCGGCCTAAAAGGAGACCATGGAAATAAACAGATATGTTCATATATGGTGTGCCTTATAGTTTCCTAGAAATTTCAAGAAATTCATACTAGATCAATTAATGTGCATATCAATAACGAGTTTAATTTATATTATCATCTAGTTATGAATTGTTAAATCATTAAAGAGTTTAACTAAAATAATAACTATATAAAAAGTCAAACATTAAGTAATATGTAATTGAATAATAATGTAAAACATTTTTACACTCATAATGGATAAAACTAAATCTATCGAGTAATTTTCTTAATTATAAAGTTAAAAGTAATTCATTCACAACTAAATCAGCTAAGAAATTTATATATAAGACAGCTAACTTTAAGATAATTTTTTTATTGTTTTTGGTAAAGAAGGTTCAAAGATTTGGTTAGTTAATAGAAAACAGTCAATTAAACATGAGCATTAAAATTCAGTAACCTAACATCAACTATTTCTGAGGAAAACTAATGTGACTAGATTACAAAATTATTAGTGACATTGATAGAATATTAATATGTAAGAATGTGACTATTATGCCAGAAATTTCATAGTTTTATTAAGTCAAGAGGTACACTCATGTGCATCACTCAAAAAATGATGCACCGTGCATCATTACACTGATTTTCAATAAAATTAAAAACATATTTTTTAATAAAGTTATAATAGTTTAAAGTACATAAAAATGTTAAAATGTTATAACTTTTTTAAAATGTTGGTAACTTTGTTAAATATTAAAGTAACCTTGTATAATGTATTATTTTTTGAGTAAGCACGTAAGTGGACCCGCGAAGCCAAACGTTTGAGGTTACCAATTTGATTTTGACCCTCTGATTGCCAATGATTAATTATAGTAGACTTTGCATTGTGATAGAGGGAAAGAGGAAAATGTGTGTTTGGGCACGCATGCACGTGTATGTGTAAAGCGAAGAGAGAAATAAAAGGAAGAGAAATGAAGTGGTGGGTGGGTATTCTTTAGGGGTTGAGTTGACGGGGCGTGCAATTGGATGAAGGGGTGGTGCACTAGGCACCCAGCCTGCACCCACGTAATTTGGTTTGCCTTTGGCTTGTGAGAATTAGGACCCACTAAACATTACAACATGTTTACTGGTTATATTGTTGCCCTCTGAGATGAGGTTTTGTGCCTAATGTTGCATTTCATTTGGCCATTGCTAGTGAAGTGATGGATGCTTGCTTGGTACAGAAATGGACACCCCTTAAGTCCATTGCCCCTCCGTACCCGGCACTCTTCTTCTCTTTGGCAGTGCCTATTTTCTCGTAATGTATATTGATAGAGATTTACTTATTTTAAAAGTCTTATATATTTATACTTGTAATTTTTTTAAATGTTAGATTTTATTAATTTAACAATTCAATCTTATGAATTGATCGTGATAATTACGCATATCAAATTTAAGATAAATTAGATATGCATAACTATCTAACATAATAATTAAAATTTATCTATATTTTGACAAACATATTTTTTGTTAAAATAGAATAGCTATATGAAGTACTAATTCAATTTAAAATTTTATGAAATTTTGTAAACTTATTCTATCTCATGAGAACTTTTATTTCAATGATTGGATTGGTAAAATTTAAGGTTTAGAAAAAGTTATTTGCTAAGACTTGTTCTCAAAGTAAATTGATATATATATATATATATATATATATATATATATATATATATATATATATCAAAGGCAATTAACCTGTAGTAAAAATTCAAACTTCCTTTTTGGTTATAAAAGCTTAAAATTTAAAGGCTTTGTGGTTTTGTCGTTGTTAGTAGTTAAAATAATCTAAGACAAATTATTTCAAAATTATCGATTAAGGTGTCAGCGAAATGTCTGGGAAACATAACATTAAAGTGACTTAATGAATAGAGGTGCTTCTAAAGTCACAAAATGTTGCGTAATAACCATGTCTTAAAGATTCTTGATGAGATTTTTGACCTGGTGCAAAAGGTATTATAGTGAAAATATTTAATTATATAAATATTTGTATTTTTTAAATTAATAGGAGTGGGTTGATAGTGAAATCTTTGAATAATTTGTAACAATTTGTACGTTATAACTTTCGCACATTTTTGTCAAAATAAATAAATGTGCTATATATATCTTTCAGTATTTTAATTTAAATTATATAATAACAAATAAATAAAACAAATAATAGTTAATCCAATGACTATTATCTTTCATAACTACTTTCGTAAAATTGAACTCATGCTAGTCATCATTTTCAAAAAGAAAATGTGGCTTTTGTGCACTTTAAAACACACACACACACCCAATATTATTCTTATATATATTTCAATCTTACACTTCTCATACATCCATTCGAATGGAAATAAGGAAGATAGAAAAATTCAATTTCTTTGCACATTTTTCTTTTCTCTCTCTTCTTTTTTATTGTATAAAGTAGGTGTATAGGAGAAGTGTAGAAATAATATAATTGAAAAAAATATGTGTTTGGAAGAAAATTCTATATTATGCACGAATTACTTATTATGATTTTAAATTTCTAGTGTGTTATGACTCAAAGGAGAGGCACGTTTTCAAGTGTTTAAAATGTCTGAACTATCAACTAATTTGGAAGACCATGGTGTGGTTATTGCCTCTGAAGTTTCTTGTATCTCTCCCATGTTACATAAAGTAAATCATCTTCCTTCTGATTGAATGTAATGATGTCATTCTTAAGCTTGGCAGTCTTGTCCCATGGAAAATATTTGGTTAGGAATGTTTGTGAGATTGCAGTCCATGTGGGAAAGGAATTAGGAGCCATAGAATGCAATCATGCTTTCGCCTTATCTCTCAATGAAAATGGAAAAAGTCGGAGATGAATAGCACCTTCAGTCACCCCATTAAGTTTGAGTGCATCACAGATTTCAAGGAATCTAGCCAAGTGAGTGTTTGGGTCTTCTACAGCTGACCTTCCAAACTGAGATTAATTGTTGCACCATATGAATCAGAGTAAGTTTCAGTTTAAAGTTATTGGTTAAAACTGCTGGTCAAGTCACACTTGGGCAGAACTTTTGAACATTTGGCATGGCAAAATCTCTCAACATTTTTCTTTTTGCTTTGACAATTTGATTTTGATCCTCATCTGCCATGGCCACCCTTGAAAAGAAAGAAGACCAACAAACAAGTTAAATGAACTAAAAAGAAAGAAGAAATAAAGAATAAAGAAGAAATAAAGGAAAGAAAAGAACTATCTAGATTAATCAAATCACTAGTCATATTAATATCAGCACTGATCCCTAGCAACAGCACCAAAAACTTGTTGAGGTTTGCAAGTGTATTGATCATATAAGTAGTAAATAAACATCGTTGCTTTACGGATGGTGTGAATTCTAAACTATAACAACTTTGATTATCTAGACTTCAAATTCGATAAGGAAATTAAAAGAAGCTACTAGTACTAAACCAACAACCAAAAAACTATTAAATAACAAGTTCACAAATATTAATGACAAAAGACTCTAAGATAATGGGTTCACTACATCCAATTGCAATGGAAAGACTTTCTTTATCATGGTTGACTAAGTTCTTAAAGGTGAATTATGCTAATTTATCATTTACTCTCTCTTAAGACCTAAAGGAGTATTTTAATTAAATTAATCACATTCTCATGACCATTAATTAAATTAAAACCTATTAAGTTCTTTAATAATTCATTGTTCCTCGTAAGATTAATTCTATCTTTTAGCATTAATTCCTAAGTTCGATTAACAAAAGTTTAATTATTAGATTTCATTTCTTGATCCTTCATCCAATAATTTAAATCATGCATATATGAGTGATAATTAAATTTTATCACACTTAATTGTTACATTTGATTAATAATTTTAGGGCTGTTTAGTGTGTAATTAATGATTTTTGGTCTAAATTGGGCTTTGGGCTTTTAATTGGATTTAATTCATTTTCGTGCTATTTTTTTCCAGATTTACACTATTCCAGTATTTTGATCATAACTTTTGTTCTAGGTATCTGAGTAACCTCATTCTTATTTTCGTTTTGAAGATAACTCAAAGAGCTACAAATGGTTATTAGAGGCTTGAAGGCAAAATTCGGACAAGAAGGCAGTCAAAATTGGAGCCAAAATCAGTCACGAAATTCTGGAGCTATGTTTAGTTAATTGGGCTTAACTTTATAATTAGGAGTCCAAATTACTAGGACCAAAGCCATTAGTTATGTTTTTAATTTTGGGCCAGTTTTGGAGCTCTGACCCTGTTTAGTTTTAGGTTTAAATAGCATATTAGGGTAACATGAACAACAGCTTTGATTTTTGAGAAATTTCAGATTCTACACCTCTCTTCTCTTTTCTCTCATCTTGTTCATCTTGTTCTTCTTTTTCTTTCCTTTTCATTTTCTATTTTTTCCCAGCCATGGTAGGCTAACTTTCCATTCAATCAACCCATGAGTTGAGGTTTCTGCTATTGAATCCAGAGGACCCGTGCTATCCATGAACTGAATCCGTTTGTCTTCCCCCTTTACTCGAATTGAGCAACACGATTGTGTACGTTGAATCCGTGTGGATGAGGTTTGTCCATGAGGTTTATTTATGATTTCTGTATTTTGATCATTCAGGGGAAGGGATTAAATGTTAGATTTAATATTTAGGTTGATTAACCCAAGGACTTTAAAATCAAACAGGTTGAAGTGAACACTATGCGATGGCATGAAGTGAACGCGCCATGTGTTTGATTAAATGCTAGGTGATTGTCTAGTAGAGAGAGGATTCCTATATGAATGCAGGGATTCCGATTTGTTTAGGGTCAACCAGGAGATTCAATAATTCTTTGTCCAGTGACGGATGTCCTTGAAACCCTCAATTCTTGGTTGGTTGATTACTTTTAAATTGTTAATTTCGTTTTATCTCTTGCTTTAATTTAATCGAATTAAAACCCCCCCTGTTTATTGTTTTGTTTTTAATTGAGTGATTTAGTTCTATGCAAAAATCCTTGGGAGACGATCCAAGTTGTCCTCTATTATAAATTTCTTTATAAGCCTGGTTAATTTGAGTGAGTTCGACAGTTCACGTCAAATTTTGGCGCCGTTGCCGGGGGATTTTTGCATTGTTCTTTTGATCTGGATTATTGCATATTAACAGTAGATTAGAGTAGAGTAGCTGCATTTCATTTTATTTCCTTATTACCACACTTGAGTAGAGTAGAGTAGTTTAGTAGTGTCGCAAGTGTCGCATAATTGGACTAACCTGTGGAGTTAGGTGCTGAGGCTTGGTATACAAAGTTTATCCACTATCCTGAGCAAAACTAACTCTTTTGGGGTTAATCTGGGGTCAAAATCTCGAAATTCCTTCATCTGGTATGAGTTTTCTCGCTAAATTCCATCGTTTAGACCACTTTTTTAATTTTTTTTTATTTTTGTGATTTTTAAAAATCACCAAAAAAATTATAGAAAATCAAAAATACATTTTTATAATTTTACTGTGGTGGTCCCATAATTTTTAAAAATTCATTTGATAGTGTTTTTGATTTTATTTTAGCTAATTTCTTAGTGTAGTTTATATATTTTGTATGCTATTAGTATTTTTGCCTGTTATGCCTTATGCTGTATGACTAGGAGTAGTAGCAATACACATGACCAGATTGCTTTTGATCCTAAAATAGAGAGAACATTGCATGTTGCTAGAAGGGAGGCTAAGTCATAGGATTGTTATTGAATTGATCCTGAGTCTGAGCATATTCAGAATATTGAGCATTCTGATTCTGTTCCATCTGTTAATTTTCCTAGTTCTTCTAATAGTATAGATTTTACTTATTCTAGTGATAGTTTCATTAATTCTGAGAGCATGGATAATAGAACTTTTAAAGGAATTAGCTGCACCTGACGTTAACTATCAACCCTTGTGCATCCAATATCCTGATCTTGATGCTGACTTTGAGCTTAAATCTAGTCTTATCCATTTGCTTCCCAAGTTTCATGGTCTTGCAGGTGAGGATCCACATAAGCATTTGAAGGAGTTCCATGTGGTTTGCCAGCACAATGAAACCATAAGGAATTGATGGGGAGCAGATTAAATTGAGAGCTTTTCCTTTCTCTCTGGATGGGGGAGCTAAGGACTAGCTGTACTACCTTCAACCCTCATCCATTGGAAGCTGGAATGACATGAAGAGATTATTTCTGGAGAAGTTTTTTCCCAGCTTCAAAAGCCATTGCAATTAGAAAGGAGATATGTGGCATAAGGCAAGCAAATGGAGAGAATTTGCATGAATACTAGGAGAGGTTCAAGAGGCTATGTGCAAGCTGTCCCACACCACCAGATATCTGATCAGTTGCTGATAGTATACTTCTATGAAGGCTTGTTACCATGGACAGAAATATGGTGGATGCAGCCAGTGGTGGAGCTTTAGTTGATAAGACACCTGCTGCGGCCAGAGAATTGATAGCAAACATGGCAGCTAATTCCTAACAATTCGGCACTAGAGCAACCAGCAGTGAGGTGTTCTCAATTCAAGCACCCCCAGTCCAATATCACAGTGCCCAGAAACCACAGTCGCGTCCAGTGCAGACCACCAAAGACTGAAAAATAGACTAGACGAATTGACCTCATTAGTAAGGCAATTGGCAGTGACACAAACAGTGCATTCTCCTACTCCACAGATAAGCAGACCATGTGGTATCTGTTCTGATCCACTCTACCCCACTGATGCTTGCCAACTCTGGAAAAGGGGCATCTCTCCAGACCAATCAGTAGCTGCAGCAGGAGTCTTTCCTAGGAAAGCCACAGTATCAGTAGCAACATAATCCATTTTCAAACACTTATAATTATGGCTGGAGAGATCATCCAAACTTAAGGTGGAACCAGAATCAGAACCAGATTCAGAACCAGAACCAGCAGAATTTTTCCACAATACCAACATAGGCAGTTTTCACAGCACAAACATAATTTCCAACAGTCTGAACCTCCACAACCAGTGCAACAGCAGCCACCAGCACAACAGCAGACCAGTAGTGGTCCTTCACTGGAAGATTTTGGTAAAGCAGCTTGCAACGAACAATTTGTAATTCCAGGCAGAGAATTGAATCTTCCATTCAGAATTTGCAAACTCAGATTGGGCAGTTAGCAACATCACTGAACCAGCTTCCAACCGCAGGGATCTAACAACTCTCTTTCTTCACAGACAATTCCTAATCCGAAGGGGAATGTTAGTGCTATAATCTCTAAGGTCTGGCAAGCAACTAGAAGAGCCCAAGCAAGCTACAGTTGAGGCTAAACCAACCCTAGAAAAGGAGAAAGACCGATGCTAAGAAAAGTGAAACATTGAAGCAAGGCAATGATGAGTCTGAAACCCCCATTCCTCTACCTTTCCCTCATAGAGCCCTTCAATCCAAAAAAGTTGGCAGAGAAAGCACAAGAGAAGGAGATCCTAGAGACGTTCAGAAAAGTTAAAGTTAACATCCCTCTCTTAGATGCGATCAAGCAGATTCCCAAATATGCCAAATTTTTGAAGGAAACAAAAAATTATAAAAATCTGAATAAAGCTAATAAAAAATAGATAAAAATTCAAATAATTTAAATATAAAATGTGTACAATTTTGCAACACATCAGGACTCAAGAAGCTCCCTTTAGTATTTGTTAAGTATGTTGGTCCAGCCACTAAATGCAAGGAAACTTGTAAATGCAATTTTTTTTTCAACCTAATGACATAAGCCAATTGAAAAACTAATACATGAATTGCATGTGCAGTTAATGTAAAATGTGCAGCTAAAATTGAATTAAGTTTATATTCACAATACAAGAAGCATCTATAGATAAAGGTAGTTTCATTTGGCAAGCAAGTAAGGCAGAAACAAGTGTAAAGAAAAGTTTCTGGTAGTGACAGAAAAATAAAGAGTGTAAGTAAATCCTAAGAGTGTGAGGTGTAGGAAAATACACCAAGGAAAATTCTTGGCATCATCTCTAATACTCCGTGGTACTACAATCACAGAGAATTATATTATTAGAATATGATAATGCTCACTAGTAAACACTATATTTTGTACCTCTTGTGTGAGAGTGTGGAGACGATATTATTAGGAAAAGGGTGTACATACATACACAGACACACACAATGGAAGCAACCACACAGTATAATGAGCACAATAAATCTTTGCTGCTTGAAAGAACTTGTGAGGAGCAAATATACAGCAAGTAAAAAAATCCAGATAACACAAACTTGCAATATCAAGCAATCACAAGAGAATACACAATTTTTAAGTATAAAACCCCCTCAAAGTGAGAAATAAAAACCATAGGACCTAGTCTAGCAAAAACTTCTACTATAAATGATCAATGAATGCAACAAAGTGTTTTCCAACAACTATGGATCTCAAGTAGCCCATAATCACTATCAAAAAGACAGAAATCACTAATAAAACAATACACAATGACCCACAAAGGGCATAACAGCCCAACAAATAGAGATAAGGAAATAACAATCTGACTATTCATATGAAAGCTCATAGTGTTAGGAAACACATATTGAAAAATTACAAAAAAAAAAGGAGCACAAATGACCATATGATTGGTTCCGCAAAGTGAGCCAAAATTTCCTCCCACTCACATCAGCATTGTTGCCCCACGATGGGTCAAAAACCAAGAAGAAAATAGATTTCTTCTTTTGCACTCTTCACGTGCAAACATGTTCACTTTTGAACTTCCTTTTTTTTATTTATTTCTTTATGGATGTGGTCTCCATTGGAGGAGGACCCAAAATAAAATCCCCATGTAACTTAAGTGGAGACAACTGCCAAACCGGCAACCAGATGACAAGTTTCAAAATTCTCCCCCGGTAGAATTTTTGCTAATATGTCTGAATCATTATCATTTATGTGAATCGTTTCAAGTTACAACAACTTAGAGTCTAGAACATCACATATCCAGCGATACTACACATCAATATGTTTAGATCTACCATGGAAAGTAGGATTCTTGACAAGATGGGTAGCACTTTGACTCTCACAAAAAAAAATAATAACACTTTTGAGAAAAACTAACTTCATGCACAAAATTCTTCATCCAAAGTAACACTTTTCAAGCTTTGGTAGCAACAATGAACTCAGTCTCAGTAGTCGAAAAGCAACACACTTCTGCAACCTTGATTGCCAAGCCACAACTTCCAATGGAAATGTAATCAAATAGCCAGTGGTAGATTTTCTAGAATCAATATCTCCAGCTATCTCTTAATCTTTCTAACCATAAAGAATAAGTTTCTCGATTCCAAAATAGAATTTCAAACTAAAAATATTTAGGAGATATCTCATAATCCACTTCATAGTTTTCTAATGTTCTCTACTAGGATTGGTAAGAAAATTACTAGCCATAGCAACTGCATGAGCTATATCAAACCTTGTGCAAACCATTTCTACTACATATGCATAAGGAACATGTTACATGTCTTCTTTCTCCTTATCACTAGAAGGAGCCTGTCTTGTGCTAACCCTAAGATGTAAAACAAGAGGTGTAGTCACCACTTTAGCTTTATCCATATGAAATCATTAAAGCACTTTCTCTATGTACTTCTCCTAAGATAACCATAACTTCTTAACCTCTTTGTCACAAGTAATTTACTTGCTAAGAATCTATCTTGATGGTCCTAAGTCTTTCATTGTAAAAGACTTGCTAAGCTCCTTTTTCAACTTGTCAATTCTAAAAGAATTATAACCCACGGTCAACATATCATCAACATAGAGCAATAAAATGAAGTCATTATCAGAAAATTTCTCCATAAACATACAATGAATAGGAGTAGTTTTCTCAAGCCCTTTTTGAATTATAACAAACTCAAACTTCTTATACCATTGCCTTGGAGCTTGTTTCAAGCCATATAAGCTTTTCTTTAACTTGCAAGCATAATTTTCCTTCCTTTCACCACAAAGCCTCTAGTTGCTCCTTAACTTGCAAGCATAATTTTCCTTGTCCTTCACCACAAAGCCTCTAGTTGCTACATGTAAATCTCTTCCCCCAAATCACCATGAAGGAAAATGGCTTTTACATCCATCTATTCAACCTCTAAATCAAGACTGGCGGCCAAACCAAGAACAACTCAGATGAAACATATTTTAAGAACTGGCAAGAAGATCTCTTCAAAGTATATCCCCATTTTATGATGATGGCCTTTGACAACTAATCTAGCTTTGTACTGCGGAGTAGAAGCACTCTCTTTATTTTTAACCTTGTAAACCCACTGATTTTGCTAAGCTTTCCTATTCTTTGGCAACTTGATTAGCTTAAAAGTATGGTTGTCAAGAAAAGATTTCATCTCATCGTTTAAAGCTACAACTCATTCTGCCTTTTGCTCGCTCTCCATAGCCTTTTTGTAGCACTCGGGTTCTCCTCTGTCAGTGAGGAGCACATTTCACCAAATGACTTACAAGTAGAGGATATCTGCTATCTGATAAACCTCATAAGAAGAACAACAGGTTCATTAATAACCCCACAGCCATGAGCATTTATCTCATTAGCAAATTCATCATCATTATCCTCAACTTGATCATCTGAAACATGATTCTGCATCTCATCATGATTGTCAAACTAATCTACATCGGACATATAAGTCTTAGGAACTAGGTCAAGATTAACTAAACCATTAGTACTTGGAGACTGTTACTTCTTTACCTTGTCAATATCTTCAATGGTATGATCTTCTATGAAAACAACATCATGACTTCTAACAAGCCTCTTTTCAAATGGATCATACAGCTTACAACCCAAATCCATCATGATCATAGACAATGAAGGTACATTGCCTTGTCTTGACATCTAACTTGGACCTTTCATCTTTGGGTACATGCACAAATGTTTTACAGCCAAACACTCACAGATGGTCATAGGAAACATCCTCACCATACCATACCTTGTCAAGAACATCAGCTTGTAAAGCAACAATAGGTGATAAATTAATAACATATGTAGAAATATATAAAGCCTCACCCTAAAAAGTTCCAAGAAACTTTGCTTTTGAAAGCAAACATTTGACTTTCATCATTAATGTCCTATTCATCCTCTTTGTCTAGCCATTTAGCTTAGGAGTCTTAAGGGTCATCTTTAGTATTTAATACCCTACCTTCTGTAATACTCATCAAACGGTTCATAATATTCACCACCATTATTAATGCGAATGTATTTCAGTTTATTTCCTATTTCTCTCTCAACAAAAGCCTAAAACTGCTTAAAGACACCAAGTATTTGGTCATTAGTCTTCATGGCATAAACCAAATGTTTCCTTGAAAGATCATCAATAAAAGTCAAAAGTAAAGTGCACCACCAAATGTTTTTGTCTTCATTAAACCATGAAGATCTGAATGCACCAAATCAAGTAACTCTAATTTTCTAGAAAGAAGATGGCTCTTGAAACAGACCTTATTCTGTTTCTCAACCAAGCAGTGAGCACAATTTTTCTAATCTTGCACCTTTCTACCGTAACAATATATTCTTCTTGACTAGACAATCAAGTCCCTTCTCACTAATGTGGCTAAGTCTCTTATGCCATAACTTTGATGGGTTATCACACTCAACAGCATTAACAACACCAACAAAAATTGAAGCCTTGGTTCAGTACAAACATAAACACTTCTTTGCACATGCTACAATCAAAAAACCTTTAGAAATTTTCCTTTGTCCACCATCAAAGGTACTAAAATAGCCATCATCATCAAGGACGTTAGTAGAAATTAGATGTAAGGGGATGTTTAGTGCATGTTTGACATTCTTAAAAGTAAACTTTGTCCGATTACTAGTTTCCAAACAAACAATTCCAATGCCAATTACCTTTGACTGACTACCAATGCCCATCTTCAAGATCCGATAGCCACCTGGGGTCTAAGATGTGAAGAAATCCTTCCTTGAAGTCACATGAAAGCAGGGACCACTAAAAATGACCTAGCTTCTCTCATCACAAGCAATATTTATCAATTAATCATCACAAACAATCACAAAATCTTCTACAATAGTTGTGGCAACATGATCATTATTGTCATTATTTTTCTTTTGATATTTACCCTTGTTTTTCTTCTTCTCCCCTTTTAATTAATGATAAAACTTCTGGATATGCCTATTTTTACCATAGTGGTAACATTCAATATTTTTGTATTTAGACTTTAATTTATTTCTACTCTTACATTTCCCTCTATTACCTTATCTTTGATTCCTCTCCTTACTTCTTTCCTTACTTTCAATAACCACAACTTCTTATTGTAAAGTAGATACCTTTTGAGTTTGTTGTTTGACATCTTCATTCAAAATTGCAGATTTCACAAAAAGTGAGGAGGGGAAGACAAAGGGCTAGGCTTACGCAATTGTCAACCCAAAACAAAGCACTACAGTGCACTAATGCCCCCAACAACGAAGAGTGCTACGTGCAGGAACTTCCAAGCTTCAAAGCTATCGAGAACTAAAGGGGAACAACAAGCCTAGAGGAGAAATGAGAGGTGAAGCAAAAGGAATGAGAAGGAATGCAGCTTTGGGTGAACAACGTTTTGTTTTGGTTTGGGGACCTTGAGTCCCAATTGAGGGGGGGGTGGATGTTACGGGGGGTTCTTTCTTTCTTTCTTTTCTTTTGTTTGCTAAAATTACCAATCTACCCTTACTTATGCTTTTATTACCTAACTCCCCTTTTTTTTTTACCATACAGGTCCTTACATTGCATGCTTAGCGAATGTAAAATGTACAATTGAAATTGAAGTTTACATTCACATTACAAGGAGCCTTTATAAATAGAGGCAGCAAGCAAGCAAGGCATAAGCAAGAGTGTAAAGAAAAGCTTATGGCAATGAGAAAAAAAATAGAATGTGAGTAAATTCTAAAAGTGTGAGGTGTGGGAAAATACACTGGGGAAAATTTTAGGTATAATCTCTATTAGTCCTTCGTACTACAATCATTGAGAATTTTAGTATTAGAACAGGAAGGATTGGAAAACATTATATCTTATACCTCTTGTGTGAAATAGCATGGATAGGATATTATACTTATCCTTGATATAGTAGAATATTTTTTGCAGTTTATTCTGTGATTTTTTTACTCAGTATTGGAGAGTTTTCTATGTTAAAATTTTATATTCTTTTATCTATATGCTTTGTAAATATTTAGTACTATTGCATTGCATCTATGAGAGCATCTAACATTATAGCAATATCTTCTTTGGTGCTAACTTATCATTTTGAATTTTAATTTTCACACGAAAAATCATTTTGTGAGTACAACAAAATCTCCAAGATGCTATCTATGTCTATGCTAGTGTATTCAATTTGACTTTCTAACTCCTCAAGCTTCTCAGTGTCCTTTCCTAATTCTTCCTTGATTTCATCAAAAGTTCCCACGATTTATAATCTAAAATTAGGAATAGACTGTATGTTCATTTCTTTGAGGCCTGTCTCCATTAGAATGTGAGTGGTTGGAAGAATTTTCAAATGAACTACTTAGCTCATCAATGCAATCGTCTTCATGCATGTAGTGTAAGAGTTGCAGTAGAAGAAGTACCAATATGCCTAGGTCTAGGAGCATTTTCATGTTCATTTTTAGGTTCACAAGGTGTCTTACCTTTCTTTTGAGTAGGAGAAGGCAAAATTAGTTAATAGGCTCTATGTACTCAGCATCTTCATCAACAGTATTTGGAATTCCACCAAAGGAACCGATTGTAGCATCGATAGAATTAGAAGATTTACAAGACTCTTGAAATCAGAAAAGATCGCTTGAATTGCCTCATCGATCATGTGAGGTGAAAGGCTAGTGCATTAGGCTTATATACCATATTAAATATAAAGATAGGGTATAATTGCTTTGAAATCTCTGTTCTCTACGTATTAAATGCCAAAAGGTTGGCAAGATTAGCATCATACCTAGGCATATGTAAATCTATGCAAATGTAGGAATCTAGAGCAACAAGAATTAAAGGACATACGTATATTTACTCTTACTTTGATGGTTTCATAAGATTATGGGATAATTACAATGACTTTTCTTGAGGTTAACATGTATTATACTCGATACCCTTCTTATTTAGAAAATTACACCTATACCCTTACTTTATGTGTTAGAATTTTTCTATGTGGTTTACAATTAATTGTGACATTTTATTTGTAAAAATTGAGTTGATAATATGATCTTAAATATAGACTAGCATTAATAGACCTAATATTATTGTGATCCAATTATTATGGGATATACACACTTGACATTAAGTTAGTGTGGACTAATAATAATGTAGGTCTTAACCCAATAGGCCCATAATGGGATGACCCGTTAGGTTATATATTTGTGACTAAGTTCTATCTGCACTCCCTAAGAAAAGAGGAATCCTAGCCTCACATGTTGCTCTTCAACTTGTCCCATTAATAGCTAATACGGAGAATAGTGAGAGATGTAGAGGAAGACTAAGTTTCTTTCATTCTTGTAGGTCTGCAAATCAGTCACTAAGGATATCCAGGCATTGGAATCATGTCATCAACAGGTTAGATCTATTTTGGTGTTCTATTATCATACAATGCTCAATTTAATTTTTCTTACATTTGGTATTAGAGCCACGTTGTACGATTTTAGGACCCAAAATTTTTTTTTGTTGATTAGGCATGTTTATATGTTGTGGTTTTGGATTTTTATTTCTTTCATGCATGCTTTCGACTTCAAATCAGAAGGAATTTTGTGAAAATTTTAACCTAATTCATTAGGGCTATTGTAGATCTGAATGAAAGCCATCCATAGACACCAAAATTGTGTTGAATCATGGCCTGTGGAGGGGAAAAAATGTGTGTCTAATTTTTGAATTTGAAACTTAGGGTTCATATGGAAAAATTTTAATTTGGAATAGAATCCTTGTTATTTGGCTTGATTTCGTGTGGCTTGTGTTGTAAACATCTTTTGGGTTTGAATTCATGTTGAAATTACATCAAATAACGCAAATTTCATAGCTATTCATCAACTCTCTCTTTTCAAGTTTGTCAAAACCATTTTTTTCTAGAAATGGTTAATGATTTAAGGCACAAATCCTTTTCCTTTTCGCTTGATTTTGTATGGTTGTGCTTAGCAATCATCAAATCTTAAAAAACCCCATTACAAACGCATGAAAACCACATAAAAATGGGTGATTTAAGCTTCAAAACCAGCACATACATCGCAGGTCCGACGGTGAATATCTCAGATCGAATGTTTATATTTTTGGCATGGTTTTGGTTGGAGTTTTTACTCGAAATCATGCTAGATCCATTTCTAGATAGATCTCTTGTCAAACCTGCACCAAAATCACGTTAAAAATGCTAGAAACAAGCTTCTAAGTCTAGTTCCATGGAGGAACCTGACCTGCACTCCATGTTGACCTGGGTGGAGGTTGTCTTCAACCTCCAGCCATGGTTGGCCAAAGCCCACGCACACCTCTAGCACTGGGGGAGCGTGAGGATTTCACAGGAGGAGTTTTTTCATTTTGTTTTTTCCTATGTACTCCACTCTTCCTAAAATAATTTTTGCTATAAATTTTATATTTTTTCAACCACTATAATTATTTTTTTTGGAAAATATTAAATAATTAAGTAATTTTAATTAATTTTTCAGCATAATTTTTCTCCAAAACATACCAGAAAATTATTATTTAAGGTTTTGGATCTAAATATTGTATGTACTCTCTCTAATTTATTTTCTAAAATTTTATCCTCTCAGCCTATGTATATGTAGCATTTTTTTCTATGTCTATTTAAACTGTATAAATGCAAAACTATTTTGAAATGTTGTTAAATTTCTCTCCATGATCATTGAAGGTGTTTTAATTTTATTTCACCTTCATTTGTACTGTCATGATTTTTATGGACATTTAAATTAATTCCTGTATGAGAAATTTTCAATGATTGGTATGAGTGATTACCACCAAAGTGGGGTTATTTGTATTGATTTGTGAAATTTTTCTGTAAACTGAGGAATGCTTCTATTTAAAGCATATGATTTCCTGCTCAAAGGGGGTTATTGTGTATTTTAATTAGAAGCCTAATTTAGATGATGTTATTGGGAAATTTATTAGCCGAGTAGATCTATCTACCCAAAAGGGATAAGTTTTCAAAGTTGATATATTCTCAGTGATTTACTCATCTATGATATTCTAATTTTTGGTTACATACTCTGTTCAAAAAGAAGTATGTGATTTTATGCTGGTCTCTCTATAAATCATCCATGAGGTTTTAATTTCTAGTTGTATGCTCTCTCTAAAGGGGAGTGTGTGACTTATGTTGGCCTCTCTATAAATACTTATTATATATTGAAACTATTTTATGCCCTTTTATTTTACCAAATGCATTCCTGTTTTGTCTTAAACAATTTCATTATTTTGTAATAATAGTAAAAAAATTGTACTACTTCAATTGAAGTATGGACTAGTACTATGTTCTAAATTTTACTGAATTTTATCATGAATGTCATTAATGCTTGTATTATATTTGAGTTTATATTTGTTAAGTTTATCTTATGGTTTTAAAATATGATAAAATTACATATATGTGTATATTGAGTTATACAACTTTGTTGTATTATGGAATACAATTGAATTTGTTTTATGACCAGTTGAGGTACATGTTGTTTGGTATTTCATGTTCACTAGATCATGTTGTTACAATAAATTATCATCTTCATTTGGACATTCATTTCCCTATATGACTAGTTTTATGGATCAATATGAATATTTTTTACCAAAGTGATTTGTTCATATTGGTTTTAAAAATTATCATCGTGTGAGTGATATATTTTCCTTATTACGCGTAATTGTTTGCCTAGAAGGGGTTTTTATGTGTTATAGTTAACAATTTTGTAAAGCCTATTAATGTCGGTATCTCATGAGGCTATTTGTCCAAAGGAGATCCCTCTTGAATGTCAGGGACTTCTTACTGATACCTTCATAAGAAGAGAACTTATATATTATTGCATACCTTGCCAAAAGAGAATGTTCGGGCTCTTGTTTTATCTCATAATGCTAAAAAGCATACTGTTTGATGTCCAAATAATTGATGTTAAGCATTCCATATTTATTTGTACAATAATTTTGTCTGGTCAATTTTGCCTAGTGAATTTTAAACCATAATGATGAGAAATTCGAATGATCTTTGTTACATATATATATATATATATATATAGACACACACATACACATATATATATATATATACACACACACACACGCACGCATACACACACACACACACACACATATATATATATATATTTAAAGATTTTCTTTGACTTTATTTTGTTTGGATACAAGATTTCTTTTATAATAAATTTTAAAGATCATGAATATTTTTATCTTGTATTGCATTAGTTCATGAATCATGTCTTATTTTGCAATATTAATTGCATTTATTGAATAATTCTAATCAGGTTATTTTGGTTGAAACAAGTCTATGACTTAATAATCTATTGAGGCACATAATGTATTAGTGTGTTGAATAGGTTATCAGCATACAAAATATTATTGGTATATTGAATTCCTTTGTTTTGGGCAATGTTATAATATCCTGGCATGGAATAGTCTTGAAAGTTGATGTGAATGTTTAGTCACCAAAGTGGCCCATTTACAACAACTGCAAAGATTTTTTTACATTAATTTTTGGGATATTTTTTTCAAATTACTATATGTGACACTTGTCCAAATGAGGTTATCGTGTGTTGTAATTTTGAAAATTTTCATAAAGCATATGTGCACAGACACAATAATATTGGAACCTTGTCTGCTCAAAGGAGACAAGATCTTATAGTATTAACTGTAATGATCTTAGAAATATGTTTGCCCAAAGGGGACAATTTCTGAGTTTTGTTATAGTTCGATATGCCAGTTTTATAGTTTCAAGGCATTCTTATTTTTGTTTGCCTTACCCAAATAGGAATATATAAGTCGTGAAAGTTTCCTCCGATAATTCATGATACTAAATAACTGGATTCTTAATTGTTTTCAGGAATTTTATTTATTTGTTCATGATATTATATAACTCTTGGTTCATATACTTGCATGTAAGTTCTACTTTGACCCTAAACTTCAAGAATTTTGGGGTAAAGCTTACATATGTGAATTTTGAAGTGAAATTTATTACTCTTTTAATTTTAAGTACTCAAAATTTGACACATATATTGCTATTATTTTTATCTCACTATTTATCACAAGATGGGACGGTTAACCTTATATATTTAATAAATAACCCCATTGATAATTTTTCATATTATGAGTTGCAAAAGTAATTCTGCAAAAGTATATTTCTTTTGTCAAGAATTTTGTCTAATTTTTGATAGTGAGATTTTTCCTTTTCCTAAACACTACAAAATTTAGAAATAATGATTTGGTAACAACTTCAATTCATGAGTTACCATGAAAAACAAGCATTGACTTTCATATATTGGTCAACTTGTGACTTGTATGCTATGCAAATTAAGCATTTTATGCATCTTGACATCAATGAGAGGATTTTGACTATTGTCATTATTTGATGTCGAGATTAATAAAGAAATTATTTATTAAGTAAATTTGAATAATTCTGTTTAAAATATTAGGTTTTGGTCTGAAATATTGAACTATACACACACACACACACACACACACACACACATATATATATATATATATATATATATATTTAATATTATAGATCATTTCTTTCAAAAATCTATGTCTGTATTTTGATTCATATATCTGAGATAAAATTATATCCATATATATAGTTATCTATACTAAGGATAATAATTTTTCCAAAACTGGAACCTTCAAAAGGATTTTATAAAATCATATGAATCATAATGATACATGCCTACTTATCTCTGACTTGGTTTGATTAGTAAACATTTTACTGATAGGATTTAAATGAACAATCATATACTTATTTGTTGATAGATTTTAAGGTTGATTCTTCAAAGATTCATTATTGAATCAATTAAATGGTCTGATACCTTTTAAACTCTATTTATTCAAAAAATTTGGATTTGTTATTTTATATGGTCATTAGACAAATAATTGATATTATTCATATATGGTAGTTACACAAAATTTGTGTACATTATTTACCAATTTTAGAGATATGTAAATATAATTTGTATTGGATCACTAAAAACTTATTTAATTACAATACTCAAGGGCATTTGTTTTGAAGTTTGTGGAGATTTTTCCAAATGTCATTTTATAATATTGTTGATCCCTTAATAAAAAATCTCAACCTATAGTCTTAAAAGATAAGGTGAAAACAAGTGAATTTCTTTAGTCATTTGATGTATTTGGCTAGTGGGAATTTTAATTATTATGTTATTATGCTTATCATGTTGAACCTTTTTTCATTGAATAATCTTTGGTTGATATATATGCATAATATCATTACATGCAATTGATGGTATATTTATTTTAATTATTGTCTTTCTTTAAATATATGCATTTCAATAGTAAAATTTTGTGACTTGGTGTCCTTTTAAATCAAAATGTCTCTTGATTGACATCAATTTTGGGTTTAAGATATAAATTTTTAACTAGGTGTCCTTTGAATCAAAATATCACTTTGTGTTTGAGATATGTTTCTGTAACTCAGTGTTCTTAGAATCAAAATGCCTTTTGATTTATATCATATTTTAGTTATAAGACAATATGATTTTTCATGAACCATACAATTTCTCTTATTTGTCCTATACCAAAGCATATTGGAGAGAAATTGGATTTCTTCTGTTTATATTGTAATCAAGCATGTTATGGAGAAATCAGGGGACTAATAAAAAAAAGCACATCTTATGGATTAATGTTATTGTTTTTCTTACACTACCACACTAAGACTTGAGTGAATAATGTTATATTGTGTTTGTGACCATGGATAGGAGTTGTGTTTATAAATGATCAATGACTGCCATGATTCAACATAGTTGACATTATTTGACGAAGTCATATCAAAAGTGTTGTCTATAGATCATATGTTTTAAAAATTGTGGCCACATATTATGTTTGTTTTTCTTAGTTGTTCACCCTAGAGTCGTTTTCAAAATAAAATATATTTAAAATTGAAATCATAGTTAATTTTGTTCAAGTGGGAGAATGTTAGAATTTTTCTATGTGTGTTACAATTAATTGTGAAATTTTGTTTGTAAAAATTGAGTTGACAATATGATCTACATTATAGACAAGCATTAATAGATCCAATATTATTGTAATTCAATTATTATGAATTGTGCACACTTGACATTAAGTTAGTATGAACTAATAATAGTATATGTCTTAACCCAATAGGCCCATGATGGAAAGGCCCATTAGGTTATACATTTGTAGTTTGGTCCCCTCTGTTCTCCCAAAGAAAGGAGAAACCCTAATCTCACATTATTGCTCTTTAGCCTGCCCCATTAATAGTTGATACAGAGAAGAGTGGGAGACGTAAAGGAAGACTAAGTCTCTTTCATTATTACAGGTCTGCAGATCAGCCACTAAAGATATCCAAGCATTAGAATCATGTCATCAACAGGTCAGATCTATTTTGGTATTCTATTATCATACAATGCTCAGTTTAATTTTTCTTAAATTATGTACTATTCTTACACCATACAACCTTCCTTATTTGAGAAATGTACACTTATCTCTTTTATTTTATGTTCAATTCTTATACCATTGCCTATTGTAAATAACAAAATAAGGGAAGAAAGTGTAATATATTGTAATAATTAAAAGTAAGAATCTCTCTCAAAATTGTTTCTCCTGCTCATGCAGTCTATTTTTATTACTCATGCATTTGTTTCCTACAAATTTCATACAGATACAAATTAAGAAAAATTAAAATTGATCAATCAAAATTGATGTACTACAAAAATTAGTGTAATAATTTGGAAAAAAAATCTATTTATAATAATTAAAAGTAAGAGTCTCTCTGAAAAAAATTTTCTCGCTCATACATTTTTTTCCTACAAATTTCATACAAACACAAATTAAGAAAAATTAAAATTGATAATTTAATTTCAAATACTTTTATTCTCTTTTTGTTTATTTGGGTAATCCTCTACCATTATATTAAAATAAAATTAAGGGTTAGATGTTAGAGTAAGAGTAAAACTTTTATACTGGTGTAAATTAATCTCTCCCCATATATATATATATATATATATATATATATATATATATATATATATATATATATATATATATCGAATTTATTAATAAGATTATCTTGAATTAATTTTGATTTGATTGAAATGTTCTTTCTAAAACTTTTATACTGGTGTAAATTAATCTCTCCCCATATATATATATATATATCGAATTTATTAATAAGATTATCTTGAATTAATTTTGATTTTGATTGAAATGTTCTTTCTAAGAATTGGTTGACAATGAAATTAGCTATCAAGAATACATCAAAATAGAATTAGTTTATGATTCTCACAATGAGAAAAAACATAGTTCTTTTCCTCTTACAATGCCTCAACCTCAATGAATTCCTTCACTACTATTTTAACCCAATGCAAAGCTATTTCAAGCCATTTGGTGTGTTTTTTTTTTTTTTTTTGCCTTTAATTTTAATTTTTTTATTTTTTTGATTACAAAATTTTATCTTTATTTTAATATTATTCTGTTTTTGACTCATAAAATATTCCTATATCTTTTAATATTATTAAATTATGAATTATTTATATATTTTATTATGGAAAAAAATTTCTCATGTCATGAAAATTTTTAAAATGGAATAATCCAAAGCTTTTTATAGTAGGAATTCAAATTCATATTTTATTGTTACCAAAAAAATCAAATTTTGTCACAAAAATTCATATTTCACCGATAAATATATTATTAGTATTTTTTTTACATATCACCGATTAATTGTCTTAGCAATTCAAATTCAAATCTTATTAATATTTTTTTTTTGCATATGGCCTATTGATTGTCTTTTTGTATTATTATAGTTGTATAATCCAAACCGGAGGTCAGCCTAGTCAGAAGTCTAAGTCACCGGGTCTACAGTCTAACCGTTGGTTAAGCGGTCGAATTGAAAAACCTAGATAAAAAATAAAATTCTATTAATCAAAAACAACATAAGTCCAATAACATCTTAATACAAATAGTACATAATACAATATCAATTAATCCAACACACATTTTTAAAAGCAACACAAGTTCAATAAGTTCAAATCTAATAGCATTACAATCCGCTGTTTATATTATTATTAACTTTTTGTATGTCATCACCTGATTGATTGCTAATCAAACATTAATGAGTTAATATTTTTTGGTTGAAATCATTTGAAAATGAGTTAATAAATATTTTTAAGATTTTAACTTTTAAATATTATAATATTATAAATAAGTATTATAGATTATTACTAATTAATAAAATTTTTATTTAGTTTTCATAACAAATTCATTATACATCACACGAATATAAATCTGATTTTACAAATAAAAAGAGTATTAATGTAATAAGCACTAACTTTAAAGGAGATCAATGTAATTATCCCTAAGACAATTTATCCTTTTAGACACTTGATAGGTGCATGCATGTTATCATTAATTGACAAGCATGTACCTATTAGTCTAGGACTACCACCAATCCACTCTTTGCTTAATCTGAATGTTTAATTTTAAAAAAGACAGGGTTTTAGGAATAATTCTAATATGATTCATTGATCATTTACAAGGTATATATACACACAAAATCCCTATAATTAAGTTACAATATCTCCACAATTATAGCAGACTCAAAAGGAAAAGATAATTACAAAAAATAGGAAAGATACAATGCCAAGACTACATAAAAAATCTTTACAGCTAACCCAAGGTTGACTAATTGTAACACCCCCTCTCAAGTTGGTGCATGGATATCACACATTCCCAACTTGACAATCATTAAGAACACTACCAGCTACTGCTTTGGTAAGTACATCTACTAGTTGGTGTCCAGACCTTACAAAGGGAAAGGCAATAATCCCAGCTTTAAGTTTTTCCTTGATAAAATGCCTATCAATTTCCACATATTTTGTGCGGTCATATTGAACAGGATTATGAGCAATTTCTATTGCTAAGGTACTATCACAGTGAAGTTCATTGCTTCTTTTGGCCCAAACACCATATCCTTTAGTAAGTTCTTAAACCACAACAATTCACATAGTCCAAATGCCATGCCTCTAAATTCTACTTAAGTAGAAGACCTTGCTACCACAGATTGCTTTTTACTTCTCCAAGTTACAAGGTTTCCTCCTACAAAGGTAAAATATCCTGAGGTGTATCTTCTGTTGTCAGCTGACCCTGCCCAATCTGCATCAGTGTAGCCTTCTACTTTAAGATGTCCATGATTTGAGAACAGTATTCCCTTGCCTAGAGCAGACATCAAGTACCTAAGTATTCTTTCTACTGCATCCATATGAGGTTTTCGTGGGTCATGCATAAACTAGCTCACAACATTTACTGCATATGCTATGTCGGGCCTAGTGGGGGACAAGTAAATCAATTTTCCAACAAGTCTCTGATACCTCCTTTTGTCAATACTCGCTGCACTTGAACATAAAAAATACTTGTGATTTTGTTCCATAGGAGTATCAGTTGGTTTGCACCCAAGCATTGCTATTTCAGATAACAAGTCTAGAACGTATTTCCTTTGGGATAAGAAGATGCCATGTTTTGATCGAGCTACTTCAATTCCTAGGAAATATTTCAAGTTTCCAAGCTGTTTCATCTCAAATTCAGAAGCTATATATTTTTATAAGCTAGAAATACCATCATAATCATTTCCTGTTACAATTAAATCATCAACATAGATGATCAAGGCAGTAGTTTTACCTTGTCTTTGTCTTAGGAAGAGGGTGTAATCTGAGTTATTTTGTTTGTAGCCAAAGTTCTTCATAGACTTAGTAAATCTGCCGAACCATGCTCTTGGGGACTATTTTAATCCATATCGAGCCTTTTTTAGTCTACACACCATAGGAGTATCCAAGTGTTCTGGTATGCCTGGAGGAGAATCCATATAAACTTCTTCATTTAATTCTCCATGTAAAAAAGTATTTTTAACATCAAATTGCAGGAGTGGCCAATTCAGATTTGCTGCCAAAGACAAGAGCACTATTATAGTATTAAGTTTTGCAACTAGTACAAATGTCTCTTGATAATCTATCCCATAGGATTGAGTATAGCCCTTTGCAACTAACCGAGCCTTAAATCTCTCAATAGCTCCATCAACTTTTATGCTTAATAGTAAATACCCACCTACATCCTACAGTTTTCTTTCCTCTTGGTGATGGGACAAGTTCCCAAGTACTATTTCTTTTTAATGCTATCATCTCTCCTTCCATAGCCTAGGTCCATCTAGGATCTACTAGAGCTCCCTGCAAATCACTAGGAATAGAAATAGTAGATAATTGAGATATAAAATATTCATGTGATCTAGACAACTTGTGGGATGACACATGATTGCCTATGGGATATTTGGCTTTGGACTTTAGATCTGGCTTATATCTTATTGGAAGTTGTCCACAGTTAGAACGAGGTGTAAGATGGTATTGACTCACTACAGGGACAATATTAGATGCACAAGTATTTTTATGAAGATTAGAAACAACAGGACTAGAATCAAGAGGACTTGGTGTATCAAGGATTTCATGTGTAGAAGCAATATCAGTTTCACGTACACTAGAATTAATAAAGGTAGGATCAAGATCAGATGATACCACTAGTGAATTTTCTAGTGTAAATTGGATCAGTGGTATTGGAGTGGGAGGTGCTATACCATCATTGTTCTGAGTTTTAGCGGAGAGCTCAATGAATTCAGCAGAAGTTTCAGTAGAGGTTGAACTAGGGTTAGCTACCATATCAAATAAAGTTATCCCTTGGATGTTGTGGTTCTGCACTTCATTCTCATTCCCCTTCTGAAGTGGAGGACAATAAATCCTATAGAATAAAATAATTCATGTTCATGGAATGTAACATCCATATATCCTTTGTGTCATACTATATCCTACAAAAACACATTTCACTGCCCGTGATTCAAATTTGGTACATTGGTGTGAATGTAAGTGGACATATATAATACAACCAAAGGTATGGGGTTCCAAATGATTAATTGGAGGTAGGATACAATGGTCGGAGAGAGTGTCTAATGGTCTCTTAAAATTCAGAATACTTGACGGACACGATTGATTAAGTAAACTGCAGAACTCAAGGCTTCTCCCCAGAGGTGGGATGGCACATTGCCACTAATTAGCAATTACCTAGTAACCTCTAATAAATGCCAATTCTTCCTCTCAGCAACTCCATTTTACTGGGGGTGTGGGGACATGAAGTTTGATGGATAATCCCAGAAGAGTCCATGAAGTCTTTTAATTCTTGCAGAAAGTATTCCTTCCCCCCCTCCCCATTGTCATATCAAACAACCTTTATATGAGCATGGAATTGTATAGTAACCATTTTATGAAAAGAACAAAAAACTTTACACACATCACTCTTATGTTTTAGCAAGTACAACCAGGTCATCCTTGTGCAGTCATCAACAAAGGTAACAAACCATCACATTCGATTATGTGTAGGCAAAGGGGCAGGTCCCTAAACATCAGTATGTAAAAGAGAGAAAGGTGTATCAACCTTAGTATTATTTAAGGGAAAGGTGGCTCGATGGCTTTTGGCCATTATAAATGTTTCACAAGTGAAATTTGAAAGATTACAATTATAAAACAATGATGAAAACAATCTCCTAAGATAACCAAAGGAAGGATGTCCTAAATGCCTATGCCACAGCCAAATTTCTTCTGTATTTTTATTCTGCAAGTTGTCACTCATAAGGTGGGCCTGAACTTTTTCATTTGTGTGCTGAGAGTCATCTTCAAGGTTGTATAAACCTCCACTCTTTTTACCACTGCCAATCTTCTCATTGGTATAGATGTTTTGTAAGACACAATGAGTAGGAAAAAATGTGATAACACAATCATGAGACTTGGTTAGTTGACTGATAGAGAGAAGATTGCAATTTAGGGAAGGGACAAATAAGACATTTGAAATAGATAACGAAGGTAATATAGGTACAATACCCACTCCTATTATTGGGGATGATATATCATTTGCATTAATGATAGCAGGTTTAGAATTACTGGATAACAAGTTTGTGAACTTGGAACGATCACAAGTCATATGATCAGTAGCACCTATATCAATTATCCAATCACTAGTCCTAGCAAGAACAAAAGAACTATAGGCAGAGTTAGATATACCTGACTTAGCAACAAAACTAGCAGTAGTAGTAGGGGTTGAGTTATTCTTGGGACCTTCTGTCTTTGATCCAGTTTCACCCTTTGGATGCCACTCAAGGTAGCCATGAAGTTTAAAGCAGGCTTTCAACCAAGTGATTATCACCATTGCAGTAAGTACACTTGCAAATTCCTCTCTTAGGATTAGAGGATTTTTTCACAACCATGGTGGCTCCTTCATTTGATGTTCCATGTAACATAGCTTCTTGGCAATTTTCCTTAGCACAGACATTTGCATAAACAATTTGGATATCTGGAAGAGGAATGGTGGCAAGAATTTAACCACGAACTCCATCAAGATAAGAATCAAGGCCAGCCAAGGAAACTACACACATTGAGAATTCACCTTGGTGGTGTACCTTTCAATGTCTTTTGAGCACTCTATTGTGCAGTTCTCAATAGCGTCAAGTTCCTTCCAAAGTCTTTGTAGTTTTCCAAGATAAGAGATGACAGATCCTCCATTCTGACAAATAGAGGTTATCTCACAATATAATTAATAAGCTTTAGATGCATCTTGACTAACCGAGTTTGTTTTCTTTGTTGTATCCTAGATCTCCTTGGCAGTGGGTAAATGGATGAAAAGTTATCTAACATCTTTGGTCATAGCATCCAAAAGCCAAGACTTCACCATGTAGTTTTTGTCCTCTCAAGTTTCATATTCTTCAGAGTTTTTGTCTTTTGGTGCAACCTTTTTTCCAAAAATGAAGCCCCAATGTTTTCTGCCTCTAATTTTATTCTCTGCATTTAAGGATCATTCAGTGTATTTGGTACCATCAAGACGTTCAGGGCTAAGTGATGAGGACAATTCCTGCATATGAAGAGTAGACATAGCAGAAGCATCCTCCTTCACAGGTTTAGGATTACTGTTATCTTGAGTAGCCATCAGAAAGAAGCCAACTCTCACTCCTAGGGTAAAAGAGAGGTAATCAGAGTAGGCTCTGATACCATATAAAAAACAAGATTTTAGGAATAATTCTAATATGATTCGTTGATCATTTAGAAGGTATATATACACACAAAATCCCTATAATTAAGTTACAATATCTCCACAATTACAGGAGACTCAAAAAGAAAAGATAATTACAGAAAAAATAGGAAAGATACACTGCTAAGACTACGTAGAAAATCTTTATAGTTAACACAAGGTTGACTAATTCTAACAAATTTATTACGTGATGAAAAGAATATGGGGTATAAGTGCTTGGAACACAAATAAGTTTTACACATGCAAGAACATTGATAGCAATATTACTTATAATATGATGATCTTGAAAACAATAAATGATATTTCTGCCATTAGAGAAAACAAAGTGACTTTTTTTTCTCTGTTCGACTAGGTAACAAGCAATACATGAGATTACATATATTTCCTTTGGTTTCAATTGGATAATGTTTTACGGAATTTCTAAAATGCTTTCCACTTAGCTAATAAATTTTTTTTTAAAAATTATTAAGTTTATGTATAAATTTGTATATGTCACACAAAATATAATATACATTTCAGCCACTTTCACATTATGTTTGACTTTGGTTTACGATATAATTTTTATATATTTAACACGTTCTGGTCCCATTTTTTTAAAATAGATACTCGATTTTATGAATCTTTTTGTACTTTTAGTAATTTTCTATTTAAAATTTCTTGTCTGTAATCAGTTAAACATGATTAATGATTTCTTTTCTAATAAGTCTTATAAGATGTTAGTATAGAAAGAAATGAAAGTTTTATAATTTGTGTGTGTGTGTGTGTGTATGGAGTTATTAGATTATATATGTATTTATGTTATTTCTTTAACATGACTAAAAATTAATCAACTAATAAAAAGAGAGTGCAATTTTTTATTAAAAAAATGACGTGTAAGCAGGGTTTTAATTAATAGGGATTAATCATATCACTTGATGTGGTCATGGCTACAACACTCAATTACGGCAGCTACCACAACTACATCACACTACAATTGTATATTGTATCCGCCCGCATCAACCAGTAACGCTATTACTATCACAACACAACCACAACCATAATTTAAAACCTTACATATAAATAAAAGAACTCAAATAAAGCATCATAAAAAGGTTATAAATCACTACATGATGACCTTGCTTTAAATTTTAGTAATCCTTTCCTTCTAAAAATATTACCAAAGACCTCGACATTGAAGATTAAAGAATCCTCATAACAGCCAAGCCAGCTACAATATCTCCTTCCCCCTTTCTCCTTGTCTGAGAAACAACCCCTTAATTATAATCTGACTATCTGAGTCTCTAATGGGATTATTTCCAATTTAGCCAATCTTAGTTACCAAAAGCATGCATGTAAAAATTTATTTCTTTTTATTTTTTTGGTGGTAGAGTAGAAGAAATCATGAAAATTCTTACCTGACTCTTCCAATGCTTCCATTTTGTTCTCTATATCCCTTACATCTTACTTCATATATCTTAATGGCCTTGGAACTTGGAACTACAGTAAATTGATGTTCTCTATAATTATGAGTGTTTCACAAACGACAACTTCCCTTGTAGCTAAGAATATATACAATAGGATTTGACTAGCACACTGTTTGGTTTGGGAGGACAGCTTCACGCTATAAACATGCATACATCAAAAACTCTTTTTGGTGGACATTAATAGGTGCTTGAAAAAATATTACCTGTTGAACATAGCTAGAAGGAACAAAGTTGTACAAAGTCTAAACCAAGAAAAGTAACAGTATTTGATTATCAGTTTTTGTCTTGGCTTTTTTTTAATAAATTATTTCAACCTTCTTTTTATTTATATATTTTTTTTACAAATTTTCTTCTATTTTCAAAACTTACACATATCTTTTAAGTATTTTAAAAAATCTACACATACCTTCCTAATTGACCTCCCTTATATTTTAAAAATATGCTACACGTAAATTTCTTAAGAATGGAGGTTTATATACGTTTTGAAAGTAGAAGGTTTTTGTAAAAAAAAAAAAAGATAAATAAAGAAGATGTTAGAGTAAATTACTTTTTTTAATCTAAATTAGTATTACTTTATGACTTATGTTGTGGTATCATTTCAGGTGATAGGAGCTAGCCCCTTAATTTACATAATGGCCCAGCACTATGATATGTCTTAACTAGGAATTTATAAATTAAGATGGACTTAATAGGGATGTTCCACATAAATTCCAACACATATTGAAGTTGACCTTTGAGAGATGGTTTATATGGAATGTTCTTTAATTGTACTTCACCACTATCTGATTATTTTTTCCTTTCTTTTACCAAATATCTTGTACTTTACCCTTATCAGATTAGTTTTAGAATGCAAGTAAAGTTCTGTGGTGGGGAATCACCCAAGTTCATATTGTTAAAATGCAGTATATATAACCACTATCCGAGAAAATTCAGGAAAAGAGAGCCCTCAGGGATAGGACATTTAAAGCATAAAACAAATAAGGTTTGTGTTTGCAATTTGCTGCCTAGCCTCTTAGATTTGCCAAGACTTTTTGCATCTAATCTTTTGTGGCATATACTTTCATTATCACATCATGCAAGTGAGAATATATGAGGTGTTGGCGCAGCAGAAGTGAATTATGTCCCTAAACATGATAATGCAGTTTGATTCCTGAAAATCGCATTTTATAAAGAGAGTCATATCATTATCACTCCCGGTCCAAAAAAATTAGACTTATTAGGTGGTTCAAATAGACCAAATCTTATGAGATACTCTAGTTCACATAAAAAAAAATATATCATGCAAGTGGGCCACTAGGGGAGACAGATTAGCAAAATAACTAGCCAAACGATTATCAAGAAGAATTGATTAATTATGCATATTAATTAAAAAGATACTACCACTTTTTGTTACGAGATAGAATTGATAAGTTAATTTAGGCAAACTAGAAGGGAAGCATAAAAAGTTAATGAACTATTTTAGAGAAGGAAACAGAAATGGCAGCTCGTGATATGTTGTGAACACCAGCATGGTGCTGAGTTAACCAGAAGCGATGAAGACCCTCAGGAATTGTGATGGTTACCACAGTGTTCTTGAGACATCTGTAATACCATAAACTGGTTCTAATAAGTGGCACTGGCCTCATGCACATAGTGCCATTCAGTCCCCATCCAATCAATGTGGAGGAAGCTTAACGTAAAGGATCAAAAGTGACAGAGAAAGGATAAAGCATACAGAAAGCAAAGCATACTATATTGTTAATGGGTTCAAATAGCTATCATCCAAATATCTATAGTTGTTATTTTAATTAGCATTGGTATAAGATAACACTAAGAATATAATTCTAACGCTAAGAACATAATTTAAGAGCTCACAAGTTTTCCCTTTGCAATTATGGGGTTGTACTTTGTCTCTGCCAAATGTACTCAGAAGGACCTAAATAAACTGGAAAATAGAAGGGCTAGGTGTATGATTGTGTTCACACTCAGTGTCTGCATAATAGGTTGCCTTGTTCTGCTTCAATAGAAGATTTAAAATAATGAATTGCCTGGAATTTAGGTACAAGATGTTAACTAATTTAAAAAAATTGCTCACACATGGGTCCCTCCAATCCATATATGTCAGTGGCTCATGAGTCATCAGAATTATAATAAAAATGACCATCAAATCTCAATTCTATCAAATAGATTACCTTTTAAACTGGCCTTCATTGTGTCATGTATCATAAGGAATTATTGGCTGTAAGAGTTTTCAATTATCAATATTGCTTCTGAAATTGGGTAGGGTCCTCCAGAAAAACTCTCCTGGGATTGACTTTGGCACCATTTTTAATGTGCCTCTATTTCTTTTTGTCCTTGGCCGGGTATCCCCACATCTTTAAATGTGAGACTAATCCCATTTGGGGTCTATTTACTTCTCCTTACCATTTTTCAGTTAAATAATACTTAGAATTTTAACCACCATCCTCCCACCACATCCTACTCTTTTCTCTTTTATCAGATGTTGTATGTGGTGCAAATGTCTTGAAATCATAAATTTCCATTACCGCATATTAGCAATGAACTACTGTTAACATAGAGCCATAGATGATCATAATACTGCAATATACATAGACACATACATATAACCAAGCAGCTTCATGAGATGGACTCTGAATAGCCACTTATATGATAAAAAGCGGCCTTTCCCTGGATGCATATCGTACGTCACATGCATACATTAGAAGCACTTCCCAATAATTGTTGAAGTTCTGCTTATGTAAGCCCTGACACTGTGAGTATTTTTTTCTCAAACTGGCCCACTTTTCTAGCCCTCATCCTCTTATAAATTCACCGCACTTCTCACACTGCCTTCCCCTATCATCTCAGGCTCTCAGCAATATCCTCAACATCTCCCCTTCAATTATCACCTTCTAAATTCCAGCCATGATTCCCAGTGAAATTAGAGGAGTCCACTATTTAGCACCTGAAAACCAAATCCTAGTTCCACCCAACTTTGGCTTGCTGCAGAATGACATCCCAAACCTCCATCTAAATAGCCTCTTAAGCCACTTTCCAAACTGCTACTTCCCTTCAGCAGGCCATGAATTTGCTCCTCCTTCTTCATGCCTCAGCAGCAACTCAACTTCTGATGAAGCTGATGAACATCAGCAAAACATCATCGACGAAAGGAAGCAGCGGCGAATGATATCTAACAGAGAATCTGCCCGCAGATCAAGGATGAGGAAGCAAAAGCACTTGGATGAACTCTGGTCACAGGTGGTCAGACTCAGAACTGAGAACCACAGCCTTGTTGACAAACTGAACCATGTTAGAGAGTCCCATGACAGAGTTCTTCAAGAGAATGCACGCATGAGGGAAGAAGCTTCTGATCTTCGCCAAATGCTAGCAGACCTCCAAATTGGCAGTTCTTTTGCTAGCACCATGAGAGACTTTGATGAGGTTCCATGCAGCACATCTCAACTCAGAGCTGAATCCTCAAACCACTCAATCACTTCTGTGGACTTGCTTCATTAAATTGAGGCTATTTAACATTATAAAGATACTTAGATACTACTCTGTGTTCCTTCTTCTTGCTTTATATTACTGTCACCTACTGGTTGCCTCCATTGGAGCCGTATGAGTTTAGACACAGATATCTAATAATAACATCTTTAGATGTTCTTTTGTTGCCTTCATTGTAGCATAAAAAGGATTACGTCATGTCCACAGTACTAATCAGTTATTTGTCTAACATCTGGCAACATACATACTTATCAATTATCATGCAAGTTATGCAGCAGAGCGCCTAAATATGATACTTCTCAACTCCTATCACAAAATTAACAAAATGAAATGGTGCCTGTATCATTTTCACAGTCCACCAACTTTTATCAGAGTATCAAATTGACCCCAGAATGAAAATGGAACAGTTATTGTAGAAAGACCTATGAAAGGAGAAAAAAAAAACAAAAGCTTAATGGGAAACAAAACATTTTATCTCTGCTATAAGAGGAAGCCATGCTTTTGTCTTTTGTACGACTTAGGGGTTAAAGGAGGATACGTGTAAAAAACTATAGCAAGGTATAAATCAATCTGAAAGAACACCCAAAAGGGTGTCCATAGCAGCACAGAGTGACAGGGCCAATGCGACAAATGCTGGTGGAGGTGCTGGTGGTAGTGGTTCACCATACAGATTACTACCACAAGAAAGGAAAACATATAATGAAAAGGGTATCCACTAAAAACCCCAAAAACTGTTCTGGGCTTTTTTCTGAGGGCATCAATGCCTTCCTGGGTACCTAAGCTTTCATTCTTGTCACCAATATGGATTATATCAAGTGGAGCCTACGCTTCTGGTGATGCTTGAAACAGGATCATCTTTTACAAAGCGACAAACAAGGGCATCAGCAAGCCCCAGCAGCACGTCTTTCAAGTTTCCACTCCACCCATTCCAAAATGTCAAATTTTGTGTCTCTTGTTATGCATTTGTATGATCAAAATCTTCACTAGGATAAAAAGCAGTTTTTGCAAAAGGTTGGAGACTTGGCTTATCTTAAAGTTTGGCAAAATAAACCAGACAACAGATAAACATTAGTTAACTCAGGTGGAAGAGGCGTGTGGCCTCATAATTGTATTGTTGACAGGCGAATCTTGATAGCATAAAAAGCAAATCTTGCAGCATTTTGACAATTTGTCAAATTAGGCCACAGTTTTTTAGAATGCTTGCCAATCTTGAAGAAAAGTCGACCATAGTTTTTAGGTTCGCAATACTCTTTGGTATGCAGTACCGGAAGAGTACCGGGATGCTAGGGGATCCACTTCAAAGCTCTTAATTAGGGTGATTGAACAAAAAAAAAATGTAGTACCGGAAGAGATACACAGTTCGTCACATTTGTTAATATTCACCAACAATTTATTTACACTTGAAGTAACACAAACTGGTACTCTGTTCGCAGGGTTTTGGGGGGAAATAAGGAGGTATAGTCAAAACCCAAAACCTTAACCCATAGCTTGGATGGGTAGAAAAGAAGAAGGAAAGAAAGTGAGGGAGAAAAAAATGAGAGGGAAGGAAATTTTTTCCTGCTTGGCAGGAAAGAAAAGAGGGAAAGAAAGAAAAATTATGAAGTATTGGCCCACAAAAAAAATTTCTCTCCAATCTTAAGAAGAAAACTTTCACATAAGAGAACAAAGGTCATGGGATCCATTGAAAAATACCCATGGCATTAATTTAAGATGTTAGTATTATTTATGTAAAGGTGTATTTGTCCCTTTAAATGAATATATTTTCTTTTTTTTTATTTTTTTATATAATTAAATAAAAAAATTATTTTTTTTTTTCATATAAGTAATAAAAGAAAAAATATTTTTTATTTATTTCTTCTTCTTCTTTTTTTTCTTTTTATTTTTTTTTTCTTATTTTCGTTCCAACAACGAAGCAAAATAACAGTATGTTTGGATCAAGAGAAGTTCTGAAAAAAGAAAATGGGAAGAGATAAACTTTGTTGACTTTGACATTTACTCTTGTTTGGATATAGGAAGAAAAAGGATAAGGAAAGAAAAAGTCACCTATGGGACCCATATAATTCTTTTCACACCAATCCTGTGAAGAAAACGAGAAAGAGAAATGGTTGTTTCCTGAAATTACTTTTTTACCCTTTCCATATAATTTTTTAAGCTTGAACCTTGTTTTCTGACCAGGCTACGCAAAGTTCTTTTTTAAAATAAATTTGGCATGTTTTCAATTAATTTAAGTATCAAAATTAAATTTTTGTATATTAATATTTATTGTAAAATTAGTTTCTTCTTGTGTGAGAGATATTTAAAGTTGTTTAACTTTCTCATCCTTCTATAAATAAATCACGTTTTAAATTAATTTGGATATCAAAAATAAAATTTTTATATTAATATTTGTTGTAAAATTAGCTTTTTTATTTAATTTATAAAAAATTTGTTAAACATGTATAAAATAAAAAATTAACATACTTATATTATATTACATTATAAAGACATATAAGTTCTTTTATATAATTATATTTTTTTATTACTTTTTTATCCTATCAAATAAAAAAAAATATTTTTTATTTTTTTCAAATAATAAGAAAGAAAAATATCTTTTCTTTTTATTTTTTCTCGTATCTATTTTTTATTTTCTTTTTTTTTATTTTCTCTATTTTTTTATTTTCTCTCTTTTTATTTTTTTTTTCCGCATCGGAACAAAGGCTAAAGGAAGTTTTTGATTGCTACAACATTTCAATGAATTGAAAGTTTTTGTTTATACTTGAGAGATTAATTGAGTCATTAGATACTACTATTTGTATTACTTAATGGTCCTAAAGGTCGAGTTAGTAGGAAAGCAATTCAACTGCGAATATAATAAACGTCAACATGCTAGCATACTGTAGCTGAAGTAGCCAGTTTTCTCTTTTCTTTCCAATAATTTCCCATTTTTAGTTTTCCAAAATGTCAGAACAGCTGCGACACAACAAAAAAAAAAAAACAGATTCTGCAAATGTTGAATACTTCAAACAATTATTTACTTGTTAGATTTGTAATATATAAATCACACTTTAAAGATAGAGGCTTAAAGCTATTATGATAATATGTTAGAATTTAATTCAAAACTGATTGATTTTAAATGAAGTTCTTTAATAAGTATATAAACTACACTCCAAAAATAAAAAAGTAAGTAACGTGAGACTTTAACAATGCTAATTAAGTAAGGAAAGTGACTTTCAACAAATTATAATGTGAAAATATATACAAATAGACTTTTGACCAAATTAAATCAAAATTGATGCACATAGACGAAACGAGTTAAAATTCAATCAGTGTGGTCTTCTAAGCAACATATTTCCTCTCAATCACAATTGGTAAGAAAAGTGGTGACTTGAAACCTAATCTTTTTTTCTGGATTCACAAGAAGGCTCTCTTAGGCAAATGAAATCAAACTAATTAAGTAGCAAAAAATTTTCAAATATAAACTGCACTTTTAACAAGAAAATTCTTTCTGTCTGGAATGTCAACGGCTACTACACAAGACATTGACTAGCATTGGGCAAGCCAGAAATTCTTCTGATCAAGTATGGAGCATCTATACATTAGCAGAGCTGTACGTTGCTATCATTTCTCATCAAAGTCTAGTTTGTAAAGTTCTCCACCACTGTTCAGATGCCTACATTTGTGAACAGAACTGACCTGGGCTAACTGATGTTTCTGACGTTCTGTGTTGTGATTGGCTAGAGTTGCACAGATGAGCCAAGTGGAATCCAAAATGTTATTTAAGGCAAAGCATTACATAATCACTATATAAGATTTAACCACATGGATCACATTTCCATCTTGCGTTTAGAGGACTCATGCATGAGTCACATTTGATAGTGACATGGATGCACTTCTTGTGTTGAATCTTATGTACAATTGTTTTCACTTCTTTCCCATGTGGGCTCTCTTCCAAATTCTCCTTTCCTGCATCTTTCCTTTCATCTGTCACACAAAGGATAAAAATAATAGTACAGGTTGAAATGGAGTCATTTATGACATATCTTTGGTAAGTAGTCCATTATACAGAATATTATATAAATGTAAGGCCCTGTATGTTCTATTTCAAGAGCCAAATTAGCAAAGCAGTAGTATTTCTTCCTTACTATTTGCTCATCAAACAGAACTGACCTTAGAATATCACCATTTGCTGATGACTGACTTGATCTTGAATCTTTTACAGCATCATCAAGTACATTTAAAGACAGTACAGAAATTGCATTTCAACCTTTAACTTTTCAGTATTCAAGATAAATCATGTTTTACAATGTCCAAAACCATAAATCAATATGTTTTCTTACTTTCTTGTAAATCTCTAGCCTGATAAGGCAAGTATTCAAAAGGAGAATTAAGCGAAAGATAAAAACACATTAAGGGTGTATTTAGGTGCGCGTTTATCCCATCCAAATTGGCTTTTAGTGGTTCAAACGGATTTTTGCTTATTTTTTATTTTGTTTATTTTAGCGTTTGTATCATTTCTTAAACATAATTCTGACTTTAAAAGTTAGTTTGATTTGAAGTAATTATTTTTTACTTTTGAATTGAATGTAATTTTTTACTAAATATAAATTACTTCGCTCAAATCCACTTCAAACCAAAGTCAAGTTTTCAAATTTTAATCTAAACAGAGGTTAAGACTTTTTCTTTGTTCTCTATCCATGTCTTCCTATCATATTCTTGACCCTAAGATGCAAATTTCTGTCATTTTTGTGTAAGAAAAGACAGTAGCCACACACTTAAAAAGGTGCCAAGGGACTATTTTCATATACCATTCTCAAGTTTCTGTCCAACTGTTAAACCATGATATTGACTTTCTTAAGAACCGAAAGCATCCTCCATTGCTTAGCTGCTATGCCAGGATTCAAAATCATGTGCATCATTGACACCCCCTACCTTCTATAGCCACTTCACACTTGTCTGCAACCATTTTCAGTCGAGGAATTAATATGCCTTCTGAAAAGGATAGCCACCAATAGCCCATGAAACTACAGCATGAATCTCAACTACAAGCTAATTAAGAACCCTGATATTGATGACAATGATATACCTTAAGGACCCATTTGGACTGGTAGAAAGGAAATGAATGAAATGGGAATAGAAATGTGATATTCTCATTCTTTATTAATTTGATAGAAAAAATCCAAGAGGGAAAACCCTTTTTCAAAGGAAGGTCATTCCTTTAATTTTTGTAATACTTATTTCATTTTCATTCTCACTTCCATCTCTATTCCTATTCTATTCCCTTTCCTTTCATAATACCAAACATGTACTAAGTGATTTTCCAAATTTCTTATTATAAAAAGGTTCAACCTTCACAAACATTAATTAAGAGCTTGGGTAGGGTTGGCACCAGTAACTGGTATGATCAATTTGAGTGCGTTTTGATATACTTTTTTTTAAAAAATACTTTTAAAAAAATACTTTTATATATTTTTAAGTGTATTTGGGTACAACTTCTAAAAAAAATATAAATTAAAAAAAAAGTTCATATACTTCTATTTTTAAAAGCTAATATTTCTCAACTTCTAATAAAAGTAGAAGAAAAAGTAGTTTTTAATATATTTTCTGATAAAATTATCATTTACCTTTATATGATTTATCTTATAAAATAACCCTATTTACAAAAGTCTCTCTAGTTATATAATTTACCTTACAAAATAATATAAACAATATAATTTTTAATCATTATGTCCTAGTCCCTCAAATCCTAGCCTAATCTTTATGACCATATCACTTTAAAAAAGTGAAAGAAAACAAAATCAACATATTGTTAAGTCTTTAAATACATAACTAGACATATTTTGATTACATTACATCTTGTTTTTCATGACCTTGACTATGGTATACTTGAAAATTTTATTGTCTCTAAACTGGCAACCTATTTCATCATATCTTATAGATATAAAAAATAATTATGAATATCTTTTTCAGTAATTTTGTTATTAAAAAGTACTTTTATTCTCTTTTATGCAAACAAACTTAAAAGTCTTTCTGTTATTAAAATTAATTTTTAAATATTATATCCAAATACAAAATTAATTTTTCTTAAAAAAAACTCTGCTAAAAATATATATTAAAAAATACTTTTGTCAGTCTTGTAAAAATTCAGAAGCAAACAGCAGGCGAAAAAATACACGTCTAACATCTTCAGCACATTGTTGACATAGTATTCTAAACCGATTACACTTCTCTCTGTGACAATATGATCCTTAATGAACACTATGAAGAGCAAGAGCAAAAGCAAAAGCAAAAGCAGGAAATTGTAAAATCATGGCCCATTCTCTTGAGTGTAGATATAATCCGTATGAGCAAGCATTCTTTCTCTATACAAACACTCTTTCCTGTCTAGTACCCTCCAGTCAACGCCACCATCATCATTAGTATCGAGCCTTTGCTTTGTTTTAATTTTAAAAGAAAAAAGTCATCTAAACTAAATTAATTAATTTTTTTATATTTAAAATTAATTAATTTTATTTTAATTAAAAAAATAAATCAAACCAAATTGATTCCGATTTTTACTTAAATATTTTTTTTTAAAAAAATTATATTTAAATAGATTTTTTTTCTTTTCCTAACTCAATTAATAACCATCAGTTTAAAAATATTAATAAAATATCATCAAATAGATATAAATAATAAATTAATCTAAAAATTTTTATAGAAATAATAATAAATTAAAATTCAATCATCTTTAAGTATGTAATTATAAAAATATATATGTATGATTATATAAATTTGATTTGGTTTAATTTGGTTTGATTCAATTTCGTAAATAAGAACTAAAAATGAAACCAAACCAATCAAGTTGTATAAAAGAGAATTAAAAAAATCAATTAATTTTAATTTTGTTTAATTTTTAGTTCAATTTTTTCAATTTAAATAAGTTAAATTCGGTGTGCAGAGTGTTTATGCTTCAGAGCACCTGTCGCAAACATAAATTGTCTATAACTGAACAGAATAGCTTACAAAAGAGGTCACTCACAAGTGATGCTTTATATGGGAAGAAGAAAAGGGTCTGTGCGTATCAAAATCATTGAAGCTTAACAAAGACTTGCCTACTGCAACTCTGAATAGAAAAAGAGATGACGAAGAAAGTGATCCACTTTGCCACTTTGTGAGCCCTTCAATAGGCATATTACTATGGACAAAAGACTAGAAAAATAGGCATATTACTTTTTTTTGTTTGAATAGGCATATTACTTTAGCATATATATATATATATATATATATATATATATATAAAGAGAATGAAGGCATAAACTGTGAGGCTTTTTTGCATGAAGGTTTATTAAGTCCCATGAGAGCACTGAAATTATGTAGCTTTTTTTTTTGGTCACCGTTGATATTATGTGACAAAAAAGTCAAAACAATTCCGTTACCCCATTAATTTACAGGTCAACACTATGTGTCTTCCTAGGTGTACCGCACCGGCCCATGTCCGGTCCAACGACAGTAGCCCAAATGCCTTCTCTCACCGTTTTTCCTCAAATACTTGCAATGATGCTCACTTTGCTTTTGTTTAGATGGAGGGAGAAAATGGAAAGATAAAAAATGAAAAGAAAAAAATAAAGAAAAAATTATATATTTTCTCTTAATGTTTGAATAAAGAGAAAAAAAATGATAAAAAAAATAATTATATTAAATGATCAATATGTCTTTATAATGTAACGAAATATAAGTATTTGTTATTCTTCTAATACATTTCTTATAAATTAGATAAATAAACTAATTTTATAATAAATATTAATAAAAAATTTTAGTTTATGATACCTAAATTAATTTAAAAAATGATTTATTTATAAAAAGTAATTTTTCATTTTGAGATGAGAAAGTTGCACAACTTCAAACATCTCTTATAGACGAATAAACTAATTTTACAATAAATATTAATATAAAATTGAACAAGACACGGGAAAAAAATTAATGTTGCTAATATAAAAAACAATAATTGAATGTCGCTATTTTTGCAAAAGCTATAGGTTGCTAACTGGACAAGATAGGCGAAAAATTGAATGACATGGGTAAAATGGTAACACTAAATGTCTCCTTCTCAACCGTTTTCTTCGTATTGGCGACGACACAGGTAATTTTTTCTTTTCACATCCAAACAGGAAAAAACAACCAAGTCAATTTATTTTCTCTTCATTTTTCTTTCTTCACATTTTCTGTGAAACCAAACGAGTGGTTAAAACTCAGCACGGATCAAGACTAAAAGGCCACAATGGTCAAAATGGTGATAAGAAACATTTAAACTCATTTCATTGTGTAAACACACACACACACACACACACACATATATATATATATAAGGAAATACTAATATTCTCTCACTAATTTTTATATTGGTAAATTTTAATAAGTTCTATTTTTTTATTTAGACAATAATATCTTATTTTATATTATTAAAAATAAAAATTTAAAGATATTTAAGATATTTTATTAGTCTCTTCTTCTTTTATTCAATAATTATCTCTAACTTACTCTTCTTTTGGAATTTATTATTTTTTGAACTTACTTTCTCTCTCCTTTATAAGTTAAAAAAAAAAGAGGAAGAGAAATAATGATTAAAAAAAAAAGAGAGATTAATAAAATATATTAAAAACCCTTAAATTTTTATTATTAAAAATAAAAAAAAAGATATTATTGTTCAAATGAAAAGGTAAATTTTGTTAACATCTACCAACGTAAAAATTAATGAGAGAATATTAGCAATCCCTATATATAAATAAATAAATAAATATATATATATATATATATATATAATATATATATATATATATATATATATATATATATATATAAACGGCCACAATGGTCAAAATGGTGATAAGAAACATTTAAATCTCATCTCATTAATACACATATATATAAGGGAATGCTAACATTCTCCCATTAATTTTTAAGTTTGTGGATGTTAGTAAGTTTTATTTTTTTTATTTGGACAATAATGTCTTATTTTTTATTTTTAAAAATAAAAATTCAAAGGTATTTAAGATATTTTATTAATCTCTTCTTCTTTTTTTAAATAATTATCTGTAACCTACTCTTCTTTCTGAATTTATTATTTTTTTGAACTCACTCTCTCTCTCATCTTTAATAAGTTAGAAAAAAAAAAAGGAGGAAGAGAAATAATGATTGAAAAAAAAAAGAAGAAGATAGATTAATAAAATACCTTAAATATTCTTAAATTTTTATTATTAAAAATAAAAAAAGATATTATTGTCTAAATAAAAAGATAGATTTTGCTAACATCTACTAACGTAAAAATTAGTGAGATGATGTTAGCAATCCCTATATATATATATATATATATATATATATATATATATATATATATATATATATATGGATTCACTTACATTATATGTAAATATTGGTATATTTATATTGTTTAATAACTTTTATGGATGTTAAATTTCATTAATCTAATTGTTAGATAAAAAATTCTTATGATATATATCAAGTCTACAAAATCTCATACAATTTAAAAATTAGTTCAAATCCCATGGTATTATTTTATTTTAATGCATAATTAGTTTTTTAAAATAAAAGTAAATATTAACTATTAGATTACATATATATAAATGTCCAATTTATTTTAAATTTGACATGCATGATCATCAAGATAATATCACATCATTCAAAGGTTAGATTCATTTAATTTACATTATATAAAAAGTTATTAAAATAGCATAAGTATGCCAAGTTCTTATATCTGATATAAGTGAATTCCCATTTTATATATATATATATATATATATATATATATATATATATATATATATATATATATATATATATAATTTACTCTAAGAGTAAATCTTAACACACTTATATTCATGAATAACATTTTTTAATTATTGAATTTTACCAATTCAACCATAAGATAATCATTAGAGGCCAAATGACCTGACTTAGGAAAGTGAGGATTTCTTCCCTAACTCGGAAGTGTTAGGTACACCATGCTGAGAGGCCAATTAACTCAACTTCGAAAAGTTAGCATTTGTTCCCAAGCTCGGAAACATTGGGGATCATACAAGCCTTCTAGACCCAAGCCCACTCCTATTGACCTAGCCTCACCAAGTAAAGTCTGACCTAGCCAATCGACCCGGCCGACCCAAGTCAATCCCTTAATTTAAATTTCGAAGAGTTTTGCACCTGATAATGAATCTCTCCTAATTATGCTGATCAACCATATTTTTTGTCCCAGTATTCTTCAAGTATTCAATACAAGTACTCAATATTGTTATTTCTATTTAAGCACAAGACAAGCATCTTTTTAAGTATATACATTCCAAGTCTAAACACTACTCACTTTGCACACTTTCTGATTTGGGCGTCTGAGTGTCTTTTACACAATACCCTCACTATCGTAGTTGAAGGTTCTCTGACATGACCGAGTGCAGCATCCAAAACCCCTCAGGCGAGGAATGAACAAGAATGAAATGTGAGGATAATATAGACATGGCTATTTGAAGGTGCGCGCAATGGGCTTTTGGCATAGGTTGTGTGCAACGATGGCTTGTGAGGTTGTGAGGTCTGTTGTAGTGAAGAGTAAGTGTGAAGTGGATGGATCAAGTTGGCTCCATGTGTGGGTGTTCTGAGATCAGTTATGGTCGTGAGATAAAATTACGAACTTGTTCCCCATTTCCTTTTTGTTTGTCAAATTCCATAAGCTTTTTAAATAATCTCTATTTTTTCTCTTTCTTCCTCTTTTCGCTGTCCACTCTCCTTCATTGTGAATACTTTTGTCTAATAACTCATAAAAATATAAAAAAATAATTATAATAAAAATTAAAAAATTTTGATATGAATATTTGAAAAAAATGAAATAAATCTCAAAACTCACAAAAGCAATCCATCTTTTAGTCTTGAAAAATTATTAATCCAATTTAATCACAACCCTTTTGTTTTTTTTTGGTCTTCAATCACAACCCATTTGTCTTAATCAAAAGCTCAAAAGCCCAATTGGATCCAATTTGCACTATCCAAGACTCCTTTTTTAAACCCATGATTAATTTCACCTCAATAAACCAATCTTCCATCCATTTAATTGAGAACCTACAAGATACCCCATTGCCTTCCCCTCTCTACTAGATTGCATGCCTTAATCCACAAATTAACCTCATCTAACACACTTAGCAGCTGAAATGGGGAATATCAGAACAGGAAAAAAGAGAAATGATGGAGGAAGTTGAGTTAATGCATCGTGCCATACTTCCTGCAGAGATGCCCACTCCATAGGCTATCCCTTTAGTACCAATAGAGTAACCAACCGTCCAAATATCAGTTCATAAAAGGCTAAGGGGGGAAGATAGAGAGGGGAGGACAGACCATCAAAGAAGAGAGAGGGGTTGGCTGAGTTTTCCCAAAAAAAAAAAAAGGAGAAAACGCAAGGAAAAAAAGAGAAACAGAGGAAGAGAGAGAGGGAGCTGAGACCAAGAGAAAATAAAACACGATAGAGATCGAGAGAGCAGTGGAAGAGGGGGGTCATTCAAAGAAGGAAAGAGCTCAAAAAGAATGGAGAAAATAGAGAGTGAAAGGGGAAAAATGGATTTTCGGGACTGATATAGAAGAAACCAGAAGGGAAAATCTGTGAAAACTCTTGGTTCTTCGATGATCTAATGAGAATCTTGCTCTATATTTATGCCTGAAGATTATTTCATCATTGAATCCATATTCTTCCTCCACATAATTCAATTCTCAACTGGACACTGCACCATTTTCCCTCTGCACTTCATTCACCCACGCACGGCATTCGCCTTCATGGAGCTCCATAACATTTGCAGTTTTGCACCGTGGCCTCCCGTTTTATAACTCAAACAGAGCAGCTCAGCCGCTCATCATAACAGCACCCCTACCTTTTCTTACACAATGTCTTCCTCCTCAACCCATACACCCGTGTAACTCAACCAACTGAAACACCATGCGCCAATACCCTCATTCATAGGGACCACCTCTTTCCATCAAGCCACCTTCTCAAGCCAGCACCCCTTCAACGCACCCCTTTGTTAAAGCCCACTCAACTTTACCAACCCAAAAGACAAAGCCACGTACACCCCATTACACCTTGCACACTACACGATAAGGAGGAAGACATTTTTTTCTTTATTATACGTCGTTTAATGATAATTATATTAGTTTTATAAATTGTTATTATTTATATAAATTTAAGTTTTCATATGGGTAGTAATAGCATTGTAACAATTAGCCTCGCCGGAGCTAAGTTTTTTTAATTATTATTGTTTTTGCTGAGATATCCAGCCTATGCATGTGGAAAGGAGAAGTCAAATAATGTTTGTGCCACGATCATCTCCAAAAGGTGCCGCAATGAGATAGCAAGAGAAATTAAAAAAGAAATAGAGTTATCATCAATTTTTATTTATTAAAAAAATTAAAAGAACTCTTAAAATTAATATAATATATAAAAATAATATCTTTTTTCGTAAAATTCTGACAAATGACACTCTATGATATATATACATATTTTATTTCTCTCTTCTTTTGACATGTGACACTATCTCATAATACTTTCATCAAATAATCATAATTTAAAATTAAACATTTAATATTGATTATAATTAATATTTATTTAAAAATTTAATTTGATTAGAATTTTTAGTTGATTCATTAAACTTTACTATCATATCAATCAACAATTAAGATATAATAATTAAGAATTTTTAACCTTCTGTCAATGATATGAATAAATATGAATGGATTAATTAATATCAATAAACAATTAGAGATAATATCCCGATAAGTAATTGATTAAATTTTAAATTTTTAAAATATAATCAATTCTGAAGACTTTTTTAAATATAGTTTAGTATAAATATAATTACAAGTTTCATTCGTAGAAGAAGAATCCATTCATATCCTTTTTCTGGTATGTTCTTCATAGTCTGTTATCGTAATCTCCATTTACGGTAGCTCATTCCCTTTTTTCACTTATTTCTGCAACCTCCTTTAGATTTATTTTTTGTAAAAAATTTTATTTTATAGTTGATTTCTTATTTATTAACCATTTCTTTTTCTCACGTTAAATAAATTAGTGCCTGTCTTTTGTTTAATTATTCAAAGTGGTAGGTTAACTTATGAGAAGTACGATATTTGATCGGCAAAACTTTAGACTTAGTGGAGTTATGATTATCTCTGGATGTATTGTTTTTCAACCGAATTATAAATACAAATTTTTTTTCATTTTTTAAAAATATTAAGACTTGATTAAGGATTTTTAGTTTAAATATTATTATTATAGTATCAATAGCTTTGCATGCCTTTCTTCTTACATTTACTCTTCGTAATCATCTAGATTGACTTTATTATGTTACTTTAATTAATCATGGAAATTGAGGCAAGTATGTTGAAAAAACTCCATTAGAGCATGCGTCCTCTGACCACGATGTATTCAAAATCTCAATACATTATTTGTTTCATTTTTTTTTATTTACCAATTCAAATTGTTGCTTTGTATTTAATGTATTATGACATGTATTTCTTTGAAATTATGATATAGAATTTTTAAATTAATTACTTTAATTCATTGTTTATAGAATTTAACACATTATGACAGATATTTTTAACAAACGACACACTCACAATGAAACACATATCTTTCTTGACTAAAATTCAAAATTTGAAATTATAATCAATTTTGAATATTACATTTGTTAATAAAATATAATTGCCTAGAAAAATATTTAACATCTAAATAAATTTGATATCATTATTAAAATAATTTAAAGTGATACAATTAATTTATATAATTTAAATAATTACTTCAAAATTTATATGATCAATTTCTAAAACGAGACAGATTCAAATTCAAAGTATACAATTTTAAACAATTATCATTATTTAAGACATAAATTGAATATTTACAAAAGTATTTCAAGAATCATTATTAATATATTTTATTAAGTGCTAATAAAGTATTTTATTTCCTTATCAATAAGTATTGGCATTATTACTATCTTAATAAATATTCAAGATTATAATTTCGTATTCTAATAATCAATATTTTAAATATTTCATTGATTGACTCATTTTATGAAATAATTTTATATTAATGTATAATATTTAAAATAATTAATTAAATATTATTTTGATTCTAACAATCTTGATAATAAAATCTCAATAACTAATTTATTAAAATTTGAAATTTGAAATTACAATCAATTTTAAATATTTATTTAAATATATTTTATTATAAATATGATTACATCAATCAAATAGATGATAATTTACAAATATTGTAAATTAAAATTTTGAAATTATGATCAATTCTAAATATTTTCTTAAATATATTTTATTATAAATATAGATATCTTTTCACTTTCTTTAATGCATTATATCAACTTTCATATTAATGATAATACAAAAATCATGCATTTAATATTAATTATAATCAATATTTATTTAAAATTTATAATGTATTGGTGAATCTTGTTTTGATGAAGATTTTTTATCTTTTTTTGGTTGAAGAAATACATTACGTTCATCATGTTATTTTACTAAAAATGAGTTAAGAATTTGGTTTATACAAGCATAAGTAATCATAAATTAACAAAAGTATTACCAGCTTTTTCTTTTAAAAAAATGATATGAGCATGAAAACATTTGTAGTATAGTCATTAAATACAACATTAATATATTATGATATTTATGAGGGACTAATATGGTATTTTGCATATAATAGAATTGAAATTTTAAATTTTAAATTTTATTATCAATAGAAATTATTACTTCTGTAAGTTTCCTTATTCAAAATATCTTTCATAAAGAATAAAAATTAATATAACAAAATAATATAGTTATGACCAGTATCAATTATGGATGTCATCATTATTTGAATTTATTAAATTTATTGTAAATATTTATCAAATTATTATACATTTTTTAAAAAATTATAGAATCAAAGTAATTTTCACTTTTTATTTTCAAAAATAATTTTTTTACACATTATTTCATATTTATGTGTGTTAAAGTACTAGTATTTTTTTTTAAATTTAAGAAGTTTTATTTTTCACTGTAATGTATATATTAGTTTAACATACTTTTTACTCTTTATGGTCATAGGATCAATGACTCGTCATCATAAGACATAATACATTATTATTATATTTTTTTTTAAAAAAGAATACACAATTATTTTAAAATGATTAAATGAGATTATTATGATATCTTTTTAAACAATTAGTTTTTAATAATTTATTTACCATATGTCACTTTTATATTTTTTTATTTTTATAAAAAATTTATAAAGTGTAAAGTATGAAAAATATTATGGCAAAATTCTGATTTTTTTCATAACTATAAGAGCTTTAATAATTCACATTATCACAATACATGTAAACTTTTACTATTTGTTATGATTTATATTTAAAATTGGACTAACAATTTGGTTAGTAAATTTGTCAGGTTCTATGTAAGATTTTTTTTTTATATGAATATTATATCAAGTTTCATACAAATTATTTTTGTAATGATATTTCAAATACTTATATTTACATATATTCATATGTAAGACTTTTTTCTCTATGGATATATTTTTCGTCCATTATATATAAACTTATAATATATTTATTATTTTTAATTATTATTTATTTATAATTAGTAGTTATATAATAATATTTTTATATCGTGTATCGTACAGGTAAAAATATAGTAAAAAATAAAAGAAAAAATAGTCTACAAATCTAGTTCGAGAGTTTAATTATACATAAAAAAAAATAAAATTTAATCTTACTGCTACACCCCTATTACATCTGTTTTACTACACTCCTATTATATTCATTCTAAGACGATTATTCTAAATTAATTGTGTAAATTATTTATAACTTAAAAAAATTTAAATTACCCCTTAAAGTAAAAAAAAATGAAATTAAAATAATATGAACAACGAAATAAAAATGATTATAATGTTAGCTTGCTTAAAGTGTCTATCTATTCTCAAAGTGATGAATTAAAGTCACGTAATTTGTTTAAAAAATAGTTATAGGTTGGTGAATTTTAATTAAAATTAGTGATTTGATTAATTAGTTTTAGTTTAAAAATAATGGTTTAATTAATTAATTTTGAGAATAAGTATTTGAGATATAAAGGTCTATACTAGATTTGACACATCACTCTTTGGTCAATAAATTGTAATAACTCAATTGATTCAAAATTAATGTAATTGATCGAAATTGTTGATTGATTGATTAATTGGTTTTGATTCAAATATTATGATTTAAAAAATATGCTAAGCAATTAATTTTAAAAATAAGTATTTGAGAGGTTAAAATCTTCGCTAGGCTTGACACATTACATTTTAGATCAACAAGCTATCACAGCTCAGCTGACTTAAAATTATTTTAAGTGATTAAAGAATTAAATTTTTAAGGATTGATTGGAACAAAAATTAATGTGTGTTTAATGATTTTAATTAGGATAAATTACACTTAACACCCTTTAACTTTGGCTTATATATAAATTAAACTTTAAGGTGTGTAAATGTGTAAATAACCTCTTGAACTTTGCCATTTGTATAGAAAATACTTTTCGTTAGTCAAACCATTAATTTTAACAGATTTGTCACTTAACTTGCATAATTAAAAAATAAAAAATAAATACAAATTAGAAACCTTGTTATATAATTTTATTTTTTTTTTATTTTCCCACAAGTATTACATTTTTTTTTTATAAATTTACTTAAGTGACCAACCAAATATGCATTTAATAAAATATGAAATTGATGGGATAGTTTCTTCTAATATTAACCTTTCCTATGTATATTTGTTATACACATATTAGGTATATCTTTTCATATCAATTTCAAATTATATAAAAAATGAGATAGGCAAATCTCATGAGAAACCAAAGGATTTTGTTTTGGTTCAAATAAAAAAAATATATTATGACATAAAAATTATACAATTCCATTATATTTAATAGTTTTGTTAACAGAAGATATTCTTTGTACAAATAACAAAATTAAAGAAGTTATTTACACCTTTATAAATCCTCAGGTTTAATATGTATATAAACTAAAATTAAAAGGTGTAAGATGTAATTTATCCTTTTAATTAATGATTAATTGAATTGAAAATGTTGATTTATTAGTTTTATTTCTGATTTAATATTTGATTAATTTGAAGTGATTTTGCTAAGTGATTAATCTTGAAAATAAAGTTTATAAGGTAAATGTCTACGTTAAGTTGGACATATTACCTCTTGCGTCAACAAATTGTACCTGAAATTATTATAATTGATTGTAAAATTAAATTGTTGAAAATTGATTAAGAAATTAAAATCATGAAAACTGAATTTGATTAAATATTTTATTAATTTAAAATATTTCTCTAAATGATTGGTTTAAAATAGGTTTCAAGAGATGAACCTCAATTTAAGGCTAGAGATATATCATCTTTAAGTTAATAAGTTATTACAACTCAACTAACCGTTAATTATTTACATTTTAAAAATTAATTCAAAAATTGATTTGAGAATCAAAATTTGAGTGATGAAGTGAGGCAGGCCAAGGGACATCATCCTTAGATAAATCAATAAGTTATTGCAATTTAAATGACTCTAAATATATTAAAAAGTTGTACACATGTATATTTCATTACACAAACTCTAGTATTTAATGCAAAATTAATCACAAATTCAATAATAAAATGAAGCACATGAAATAAAAGCGCAATCTAAGCTAAATTAATCAATAAGCATTAATGATAAGCAGCTATAAGAAATACCATTTATTATTATCTTATAACCAGTTCGAATATACTCTGTTTATGTCATTGATTCCTTGCCCTCAATTTCTCCCTCTATCGGTTACATAATCTCCTCCTTTCCTCCTTTTTCTTTTTATTTTTCTTTTGATTCTTTGATGTTTTAATCATTTTTCTTTTTCCTAATACTGCATGGGCATACAATGAGAAATTAAATGCTCCCTCCTCCTCACCTTTATAACCGAATATTCAGCATTCTTTTCTTTATCCATGTATTGCTAATTTGTTTTTCACCAAGTAAACTAATTAAAGGATACCAACAAAAGCTTATTCTTAGATATCTAAAATTTTGAATGTACTGAAGTATTATAACCATGTGTATATTTTGATGGCTCTTCTCAAAAAAAAAAAGAAGCAAACAAACAAACAAACAAACAAGTGAACACAATCAGGATCCTGCCATCTATTTACATGGAAGCACTATTTTATCAAACCGTTTCTTGTTATTAAAATGAAGGGGCGTATGAATGGCTGTAAGCAAGTCTTCCATTTTATCAAAATGGGATATGCATCAAACAAGTTTGAGATCTGTACTGAAGACCGGAAAAAAAAAAACTACTAAATGAGATGGAAAGGGATTCTCACCGATGATCAAGTCCAAAACTCAGAGTAGTGAGATTTCTCCTCTTTTCACCAGAGCCAAGCCTTCTCACTTAATTTCTTTCTTAGCCTCTCTTCCTAATTGCTTCTATGCCTCGGTATGTGTTTATTGTTTCGCCCAAAGTTATAAAAACTAAACCGGTAAAAAGATTGATTTATGATTTAATAATTCAACTTTATTTAAACTATAGTCGAATTAATATATATTTAAATATGTATTTATATTTATATATATTAAAAATTTAATATAAATATTAGTTAAATATTACACACACACACACACACACACACACACACATATATATATATATTCATTATATTTATGTGTTTTAATATGAATATGAAATTGTTTGTTACATATTCTATAAAATATATTATATATTTGCTATTTGTATAACAATTCAAGAGAAATTCTAAAGTAATAATTACTTACCTTAAATACTCTATTCATTCAAGAGTTGATATGTATTAATAACTCTTTAAAAAGTAATGTACATTTATAATATAATTCACTAAATTTTATACATGTTAACTATTAAATAAAGTGTCTAAAATAAGTAATACTTATCCAAAAAATTTTCAAGAATCCAAAATCAACAATGATTGAGTGGACAGGCAACACCACTATATGAAAAAGCAACATGGTTTGATCCTTGTACAAACAATTTTCAATTGAACCACCTATTATTGTATATAAACAAGAATTGGCAACATTTGGTTAAGCATCATTCGTGGTCCTCGGAATTCTCCGAGGTGACCCAGGTTCGGCTCCCACCTCAAACATTTTGTATATAAACTACTTGATTTCAACCTGCTGGTTACGTCTGGTTTTTAAACATTGATTTTGCCTCTTTTAGCAATTTTGTCTCTCCTTCTCTAGGTTCCTCCCTCTTTATAGACTTGACCCTGTTTCTTTTAGCAGTTGTGTCTCTCCGTCTTTAGGTTCCTCTCTCTTTATAGACTTGACCCTATTAAAGTTCCTTTAATTACCTTAAAAAAAGTTCCTTTAATCAAATCTCCTAATCAGTGCTAATTTTTCTTAGCATATTCTTTTAGTTTCTTTTCAATCAACATCAATTCCTCATTGATTCTCCATTAATTAGGCTATATTTTGATTTTCAAATCAATTTAAGATTAATCGCCAATGAGAATTTCTTTTAAATTTTTTTATTTCCCTCTTATGAGATTTGAGCATGGGTTTGCTTATTTAACTGGACTACTCTAAAAGTTTTGATCTCAAAAAAGGTCTTTTTAATAGGCTTCTCAAATAGGTTTTGAATTAGGACATGGATCTCATTAATATTTTTTTTAAAAAATATTTTTCGTGTTTCTATTATTTTTAATTATTGACCCGAACAAAATATAGTGTTCAGAATTTGTTTTTGTTCCTTGCCCATAGACCATACTCCAGTGATGTGCCTTTTTATTTTGCAACCCCTTTTTTTGGAAAAAAATAAATCAGAACGAAAAGAACCAAAGGTCTTTACGTGTGTGCTGGGGTACCGTGGTGGACAATTCTCTCATAGTCATATGTATTTTCTAGATATTTTGATGATGTTGTACATGTTACATTTTGCAAAAACTTATTTTACACAGGAGGATATTTCGTAGTCAAATTGTATATATGTTTCGTTTCATTTTATGCTTGAACAATCCAAAGTCTTTCTTTTAGAATTTTAATATCTAAAGTATTTAATAAAAGAAAGGAAACATTAAAAAAAAAAAAGAAGGATAGCATTTGTAATAGAGCTCTCCTAGGTGGCATTCGGTTTCACTTGGCATCAAGAGAATAATCAAAAGGACTTATTAAAGATCCCTTCCATAGATAATGTAGCTTAGTTTCCTATTATCATTTGGCATTGAATTAATTATGTGAACTTTTTTTAAGACAATAAGCAAATCAGATTTTTCTTTACTAATTAATTTGTTCATCACTCTAATGTTAGGATGTAAACACATTGATTAATTGGCTTTTCTTTCTTCTTTTTGTTATTATTTTAACTGTACTTTTTCCCCCTCCAATCTTATTTTTATTTTTTTTGTAATATATTATTTAAAAGTGGTATTTAGCTATTTTCATTAATTATTTTTTTTATGAACTTAATAAAGTTAACGGCTTAATTTTCTATGTAATGCCGACAAAGTTGATTGTATGGACATGTGTTATCTTTGATATGACTTGTGTTCCTAGGAATTAATTGTACGACCTTGTATCGTCTTTAATTTTATTCAAGTCAGTTAAGTTTAAATTTTTATTATCTGCTTGATAATAAACAAAGTTAGTTGTATGATCATGTGCCATCTTTGACGTTGTTCCAATCCACGAGATTAATTATATGACTTTGTGTCATCTTCATTATCTTCCAAAAATCTCTTGGCCTAGTTGACTTTTAATGCAAAATTTTTAATTCCTGAAAACATTTATCAATAAAATAAAATTAAAATCAATCAACTTATAATTGTTTTATTAACTAATTATATAGTTTTGATTCCTCCTTACTGAAAAGATAGGTACTTTAGATAAGTCAAAATTATAAATATTTTTATTTATTTTTTTAATTATTTATGCTGTTGTTTTAATTTTATTTTTACTTTAAGAAATAAATTAAATATTTTAATATTATTAATAATTTACACAATTAATTTAAGATAATTATTTTATGACAGATGTATAAAGAATAGAATAAAATAGAGTTTTTGTTATTTTCTAAGTATAAATATACTTTCTTAAATTTGACTTGGTTAGAGACTAATTTTTCTCTTATTTTTGTTAAAAGAATTTTTTAATAATTTTTTATTTAATTAATTATTGATAACGACTTTACTTTTCAATATTTTTTCTCGTCATTCCATTGCGTAATCCTCCAAATACTGTCGTCAGACTCGCCACTTGACATCTATGTTCTCCCTAGTTTATGATTTGTCTTACCAATTTATAGCCTTAGCATGTGATTATCTCCATCCCGAATTAACTCTTCAATTAAGGATTCTCTAATCAATTAAAATCAATCAACTATTAATTTTAGCCAAAATTAAATTTTAAAATGAGTTTCAATCAATCGAAATTTAAATTTTCAAAAACAAATTCTAAATTGATTTTTCAATCAATTGTGACCAATCTCCACTAATTTCTCAAATCAGCCATTAATTCTTATATTTTTCTCTTTTTTTCTGTTCATATTAAGAGAATGGACTTGAGCTTATTTATTTAGGCCACTTTATAAGAAATTGGACTGGGTCAATGGGATTGTTCTACTCTTTTTTCTGTGCTTTTTATATTTCTTACTAAAATTATTAAAATTATTTTTTTAAGATAAAACATGGTATTTATAACCTTGAATTTTTTTTATAAACAAGTCATTATATTTGTAAACAATATCAAAATGGTCCTTACAGTTAGCTGATATTATAACTCTATTAATTTGCATCTCATGTGTGGCAAATGGATGCTTAGATGTCTATGTCATTGTCTACGTCATTAGTATATATGGGGACAAAAGACCAAATACATAATATGTTTTAAAATTTTTCTTAAGCTCGGCCATTTTTTTTTTCTCATTCCACATGATATGTAACTTTACATGCTGTAAGCATTTAATCCCTGAGTACAATCCCACTACTATAAGTTTTTCGTGTTGGCATACAACTGCTTTACACATGTTCAATGCTCCACAATCTATTATCATGTATGACTATTTTACTGTTAATATCATTCCACAGTAGTTCTCTTCCTCTTGTACATCTTCCTATTCTATCAGTGATATTAAGAACTTGTTTAGATTTATCTTTTTTTTTTTAATTTTTTTCTTAAAAAAAGCACTTGTTTTATTTTTTAGAATGTTTGAATGAGTTTTTTTTCAAAAAAAAAGTTGAACTATTAAAAAAAAGAGCACATTTTATACTTTTTTTTAGAAGTTAAATTTTTGAGCTTCTAAAAAAATATCTTTTTTATAACATAAAAAAGTTATTCAAACGTAAAAAAATATTTTTTATATATTACACTCAAATATAAAATATCTTTTATTTTTTTAAAAGATCTTTCAAAAAAAGTTTATGAATTTTTTTAAAAGTTCATCCAAATGAGTCCTAATTAGATTTCATATACAAAGTAACAATCTGTATAATATATACATATGTCTGCCTTGAACAAATACTTAGGGCTATTTCATGGTGTAAAAACATAGGCAGCCTAGTGGATATGGCCTGCTTTTGCACTAATCCCCTTGTTTGTTATTCTTCTTTAGCATTTTTCAATTGTCTCAAATTGCATTCATTATTTCCATCGACAATAATTTGACCAAGTATTCTAGCCTTATGTGTTATTAAGGTTACATTTCTTATTATTAGATCTTTGTAAACCGACAACTTATCCATTTGATATAAAAATAGTGAAATAATTTATGAATTCATAATTTATCTAATACATTTAAATTTATAAATATAATTCAATCCATTCATGCATTAAAATTATAATAATTTTAATGAATTGGATTGAATAGATAAATTTAGATGATTATAAATTATATAGGATATCCAAGCGCAACACCCATTATTTTCTCTCTTTGATGGTTATGGATTGTATAGCATACCCATCTTCAACGTTGTGACGGAGACACCTCCGTTGACTCGATTTTCTCTCTCTTTCAACATTTTGTGAAGACGTGATCTCTTAATTTTTTTAAAAAATTCTGACTTTTTTATATTTATTATTTATTTTTTAAAAAATTCTTACTTTTGATATCTCTCTTGTGAGGGAAAGTTGCAACATGGCGAAGGATTTGTTTCAATTTTTGTATTATGAGTTATCACTCATCAGTAATTTTATCTTTAGATAAATTTGGAAAGTTTTAAAAAGCAAAAAATTAGTAAATTGATTGGAATATATTTATCTCTTCATATTAAAGGATGGGTCAATAAATGAGTCAACGATGAATTGAAATTTTCTTATTAATTTTTTAACATATCTTAATAGATGAATGATTTATTTTTAATCCATCTATTATAATCCAATTTAAAATTCATCTAATATATCAGTTTCTCACTCCCAATTTCATAGTCTTAAGATTATATAGTAAATCCACAATATATTTCAAGTTATAATATTACAATATTTCAGAACTGTGCAATGGTATATATAGACCGTAAATACATATTATATAATTGGTCCATATAGATTTTTATTTTTAATTTGATCTCCATAATTTTTTATTTTTAATTTTATTAATGAAAATAAATTTTCTAAGCTGAAAAATAATAAAGAAAACAATTTCATATTGTTCCTAATTGTACACAGAAACAATTCAATTGCGAAAATAAAGTTAAATGAGTTAAAAAGATGAGCCGTAGCTATTAAACTAGAAAATTCGGATTTCAGTTGTATGAATTTATTTTCACTCTTTTCCCTCATCATCATATCGTCAAGCTTGAGCTTTCAAATCATCAACATTTCAAATCACTAATTTGCTATGAATTAAATTTTATGACAAAAAATAGTTTTTTTAGGTTTATAACAAAAAAAAATTTTGTAGGTTTTTTTTAACCATGTGTTATAAAAAATTATTTTAAAAAAATCATAACTACAAACCCTTATTGTAGATTGTAGCATGCCCCTTAATCTTGGAATAACTTTCCTTCCCTCTACACTTTTATTAGTAAGAAAAAAAAAGATAGCGACCTAGGTTTTCTAGTTGTTTGTAAGTAATTTGAAATGTGTCAAATATTGTATTTTGTTAGTGGATATAAATCTTCTTCTTTTATTTGAAAATAGGATAAGATCATGTTATCTGAGAGAAAGATTGCTTCTATTTAAAAGGAGGGATCCAACTACTTTGTTGATTCTGTTAGGTGTTGAGTAGTTCAAAAGAAGTTTTGCAATCTACAAGGTACTCTTCAAGATTAGTACAAATAGCAGTCCTGTCTGAGTTATCAAAGGAGACACAAATGTAATTGTATTTGTATGAGTGTTACTGTTTAAACAGTTTATGTTTTCATGTTTATGTGGGAATGGAATAAGTGGCTGTAGTGAAGGCTTATACCTTCCATCATCATCCCATACTCCAATCTTAAGGCTAAAGTGGTGGCAATTGAGCTACAAGCTCAATGGCATAATTAGTATTATTTTATTTGACATAGCTATAATGTAAAATTATATTTGTTATATTTTAGTTAGTATATTTAACTCAAAAGTATTGTGATATAGTTATCATTATTGTAAACAATTACTTTTATTAGTCATTAATTTTTCATCTAGAAGCTTTGGCTGGTTTCATTTTCTTAACCGAGACCAAAGATGACAAAAACAAACACGACTCAAGCAACAAGCTTGTCAGTCTAGAATTCTACATGAAGTTGAACTTTTGCTATATAATTCTCTAAACAGATCTCAATTCATACTACTTGCAAATAGGTTCAAAAGAATAGATATGTGTCAATTCATGCATGAATATAAATATGATTATCACTTACAAAATAGGTTAAAAAGGATATGTATTATCAATTTTGAATTAGTTAAAAGATCATCAATTAGGTTATCAATTTTACTATATGTATTTATTGATTCACATGGGTATGAAAATTGAAAGTATGTCATTATATGTGAAATATATATATCCTTATTCTTATACCCATATTTTAAATTAATGTTTTATCATGTAAAATAATGGATTATTTGAGTACCCATTTTTTTTTAATTCTATCATACTCTAATCAATTTTTAAGTATTCATCGGTTGTTAGTTATACTTTATAAACTTTAAATATTTATCATGAGAATTAACAACTAATAACTATTTAAAAACTCATAAAGGATATTAATACCATGAAAAAACTAAATCACCATCCCTATACAATATTTTAATAAATTTTATTAGGATATAGATATCCTTAATAAATAGTCAAATAATTAATAAATAGCCTAAGTTATAAGCCTAATAAAATTATTTTTATTTACAATGTCAAAAATTTAAATTTTATTCGAGATTATTTTATAAGTAAGATTAGTTTTTGAGATTTCACTCCACTAAAATAAAGGTTTATTTTAGAAGATAAAGTAAGGAGTATTAAACATTGATAAAAAATTAAAAAAATATATTTTAACAATTTCATAATTTATTATATATGTATATAAATTTTATCATATGATTTTAATTATTAATTTTTTTATTAATAATTATAAATTTTTACTTTATTTTTTAAAGTAATTTTTTCAATCTAAAAGTGTAAAGTCTTAATTTTAATATCTCAAACGAGAATTATTTAAAAATAATAATTAATAAATACTCAAAAATTAATTAGGATATATCAAGAATAATCCCAAAAATCTATTAGGTTCGGGCGTAATAGGTGGCAAGCGCTAGAGAGAGGAATGCTCGAGTTACAAAGGAAACTTTTGCTTTCACTTTCTCCTGTCGCTTTGATCTCATGCTTCCACTTGCAGCGAGGAGCCAAAAAGGAGGGCAATTTTGTCAATGAAAAGGGACTTGACATAATAACAATAAAGTGGAATCAACCCCCAGAATTGGGAATGATCAGATCACTGTGGCTCCTTGAACCTACGCCTCTCTCTGCCTCTAGAAAATATGAGGAGGAGGAGTTTGAGCCCAACCGTAACTCCTACACACTCTGTGTGTCTGTGATGCGATTCACTTCTATCCTTTATGATGCATTTACATCAGCCCGATTCGTTGGGATTCTCCGTTTGTTTCCCGAGAAACTTTCTGAGCCAGCCTCACCCTCACCCTACGTGCGTTGTTCTCTTCTCCCCCATGGCTTGGATTCACCAACTCTGGTCCCTCGACTGGCAGCATGAATCTTACCCTGCCTATCGGGATTTCACCTTTCTCCCCTTCTTCGCCCTCTTCTTCCCCACCGTTCGCTTCTTTCTCGACAGATTCCTTTTCGAGGTACTTTTCTTTTCCCTCCCTTTCTGTACAGTCCTTGATTTTTTTTTCCCTTTTACGCATTTTTTTTTCGGTCACAGATTCAGTTTTTTTCTTTTTCCTTCTTCTTCTGGTGTGTTTGATCGATGATGAACCGGTTAAGCCGGAATTTCTTTTTGTTGCCTTTTATGCCGGCGCAATTGGATTTTACTGTTGTTGTTCTGTATGCTAGATAGGTTTTGCCAATTAGATGCAAGCATAATAAGCTTTTTCAAATTTCTGGAATGCAATTGGCTTCAGCTTCAAAATTGCATTTCTTACCGCGTTTTAATTTGTTGTTTTTTTTTAATCTTTTCTCTATTCATATAGTGCCTTTGAGTTTATATTCTCACTGAAGTGCCTTTCATTTTTAACCCGAATAATGCTATATAAACAATAAAAAAAGGCAACAACTTTACGGTGTTATTGAATTGCACGTGAATTTGTTAAAACAAAAGTCTTGCACAAACCCAGATGTATGAGCTTTGTGTGCAAAATTTCTTTCCTTGATCTAACCACTATTGGGTAACACGCAACTTTCTTGGCAAGCTCATTATATGTATAATGTTTCCATGTCTTCTGTCTCCTACAACTTTGCATCAGTTATATGTTATAATGGTTTCAGGAACTATTGTGTAATTTGAACTTTTAGAAACAAGCCATTATCCGGATGCTTCATTCTTTTGGTTTTTCTTATGCATAAGCTCTGATGGCAGAACTACTTTAAGTCTTTGTGTAGTACCAAGTAATTGACATCCCTACTATATATAATCTTGGCAATAATGTAAGGTCGTCAACAGGTGTGTGCTTGTGCTTTTGTTTGCATGATCACTTGGTTCTGTGTACCCGAATATGCATGACCAGTGTTGTTGGCAATCCGGCTTTTTTTAAACAAATTTTCTTGCCTCTTAAAACTCTCTTTGTATTGCTTGTTCAACTGTGCTAGTACATAAACATTATGTGGAATTATTACATATTTGATATTTACTATGCTATATACTCTTAAAAATACATGTTCCTTTCAATTTCGAAGTCTTAGTTTGCTAATGGTGCCAAAAATACCCTTTGGTGGGCTAGGGTCATTCTCTACATACATCAATTTCTTTGGATTTTATGGTTATATTTAGTCAATCTGAAGTGAATGCCATTTACAGAAAGTGGGCAGACGATTGATTTTTGGAAAGGGGCATGAGAAGCTGGATTTTCAGACAGATGAGAGAAGAAAGAAGATTAAGAAATTCAAGGAATCAGCTTGGAAATGTGTTTATTTTCTATCAGCAGAGGTTCTTGCTTTGTCTGTAACTTATGATGAACCTTGGTTTACTAATACAAGAAATTTTTGGGTGGGGCCAGGGAGTCAGGTCTGGCCAGATCAGAAGATTAAGTAAGATTATTTCTTTACATGCCTAATTATTGTGGTTATTCAGTTGCAGTGTTTAACCAATTTTTGTAATCATTTGTCCTTTCTATGAATTTTATATTCAACTTAAGTTGGTTGATAGAGTAGTCACCCTTTTACATTTCAGGTTGAAATTGAAGGGACTCTACATGTATGCTGCTGGATTTTATTCTTACTCCATTTTTGCTTTAATATTTTGGGAAACAAGGCGCTCTGACTTTGGGGTGTCCATGGGCCATCATGTTGCTACTGTCATTCTCATTGTGTTGTCTTACATTTTTAGGTATGTTTTCATTGAAATCTTGTTTGTCTTGTCACCCAAGCATTTTTGTGACATGTACAATGTTTAGGAAAATTATTCTTTTGTAATTGTGTAATTTGTTTGAATTTAATTCATTTTAAACTCCTTGTTGAAGGAGTTAAAAGTGTCGAGACTGTTTGTCCCAAGTCTTTCGTTTGACTAGTGTTCTTTTTCATCTTAACCTCATCAGTAAAGAGTAATATCATATTATGATATTATTGCCTCTTAATGGAAAATATTATTTTAAGCAACCTTGTTTTGATTTTAACCATTAGACGTTTTGAAATTTGTATAAAATTAACAAAATTCTGGTATATATGGATTAAAGTACACAATATATATATGAGAGAGAAATTTTCCTGAATTTGTTAGTGTCTATCCCGATTGCATTTATGTGAAAACTGTGGCCTTAATTCCTGCACTAATTCTATTTCATTTTAATATACTTAACTATGATAAGTTTTTCTTACAATATTGTGTTTCTCTTCTATGTTTAATACATTTAGGTTTGCTCGTGTTGGGTCAGTTGTTTTAGCTCTTCATGATGCTAGTGATGTGTTTCTGGAGATAGGGAAAATGTCCAAATACAGTGGTGCTGAAACAATGGCTAGCTTTGCATTTATTCTTTTTGTTCTGTCTTGGATCTTATTGCGCCTCATTTACTATCCATTCTGGATTCTTTGGAGTACGAGGTTGGTATTAGTCTAGTTCCCTCTTTACGTTTTTTTCTTTCTTTCTGTTGTCTGTTACGTTTTCTGGTCCTCACCTGTGTATTGTGTGGCTGCTAATCTTTGTGAATAACATGATGTCCCTACATGCATATTTGAAAGTAAGAAAAAAATACATTAGTATACTTTGAAAGGATGATGTTCACCTGTAGCTCTTCAGATTCAGAAAGTAGTCATCTTCAGGGGAGATTTACACCTTTCTCTCCATACATTCTTAACAAATGTGCTATACTACTCTATAGAATTAATTTTTTTATCCCTTTAATTCCTTTTTTTTTGGCCTTCATAATTTTTCTTGATCACCCTAAATTTTAATGTATTCTGGTGCCTTTTTACAAAGTAAATACTTGGTGAGGCTTTTCAGTGATTTAGATTATGTATAGGGGAACAGCAATGGTTCATTGCCGGGTCCTTTTGCAGAGCAGTAATAGTATCCATCCATGTCAATTGTCAAAGCATGCATGTTATGCTACCATGCTAAGGAAAGAAAAAGATTTGTGTACTATTTTAGGAAAAGTTACAAACCATTGCTGTGATTAATTTCAATAGAGGTTTTGTCAATTTTTGGCACCCTATTCCTGGGTTTATCACATGTATACAGTTTTGTTGCACAACCTTTTGGTCTTATGACCTATCCACTGGCCATAGAGATTCTCATCTGTTTCAGAATCTGGCAAAATCTGACAGGGTAATGCTAAACATACAAATGTTAGAGAAACAAAAACTCAATCCTCCTTTTGCATCATTAGATTTCCCGCTGCATCTGTGCATTGTCTCATCATGCTTTCCTGCATATATCTATATACAATCTAACAGCTCTATGCGCTAGCAGTTTTTTTTTTTCTTTTGCTTTGGTCTCTCCAAGAGTTGTGTCTAGCATTTTTGAATCTGATATTTGAGTGGAAATGGTATAAGGATTTATTATATAGACTAATTGGCCTGTTCAACTGGTCTGATCGGTTGCTCTCATAGTCTTAAAGATGGATTTGCTACATAATGAAGGTTTTCTCTGAAGCAATCGTATATGACTGGGGTTATTAGTTTTCCAAGTTTTAATTGGTTTGACATAAAATTTATCGAAAAACTATTTGAAGTCCATTGAGGAAATTTTTAACTGCCTTGTCTGAGAAGAATTATAAAATAAAATTCGTCTAAGGGAAAGTTTGTACTTAAATCTTGCTGCAATCTTCTTGTAAGCACAAGGAAAAAAATCTTGTTTGTGACTCCACAGAAATTTCAAAAATTCAATATAAAGAGTAATGCTGGAGCTGTCCATTGTTCACATATCATTGCATTCCTCTGTTCAATTGTTTTATTCTCTTCTCTTTTTGGCAGCTATGAAGTTGTGCTTGCCTTGGATAAGGAAAAACACCCAGTGGATGGTCCAATATATTATTATGTGTTCAATAGTCTTCTGTACTGCTTGCTGGTTCTCCATATTTATTGGTGGGTGCTAATTTTTCGGATGCTTGTTAAACAAGTCCAAGCAAGGGGAAAAATTAGTGAAGATGTTCGATCTGGTAAGTTAAAATCCTTAAAATATGTTTTCCATATATGGCCTCGAAGTGTGAACTTTTGATTGAAAGGGAAACCTTCTGAAAAAGTTGTTTCTTATGCCTAGTATTTGCATTGAAGTAGACAAAAAATTAAGAATGTGTTATAGTTGCCGACGTTCCGGCTATAGTTATTGTCAACTCAGTCTGGAATCTGGATTGATAGTGTAGGTTTAGATGACTTGGGCCATGGTCTTGCCCTTTAATTTCCTCACTCAATGGGATACTGAAGTTATTAATTGACAAAAAATATAATGTTAGGACATCATTGTGACTTAATCACTTTGATGCATTTATCATAGCATCAGAAATTAATTAAGTTTTATTCAATCAATTTTGATGTTGATGAATATACCCCAACTGGAGGTAACTATAATTTCAGTAATGGCTTTAGTCCGTAGAAATTTCAAACTAAGTGGCCATCTGTCTTTTGCTTAATATGAAATTTCTTTAACTGGTTATCTAATTATAAACTGCTTATCTTCACATTTTCTTATATGCAGATTCAGAAGCTGAAGATGAACATGAAGACTGAGCAGGATAATCTCAAGGAAAAGGTGAATTTTAAAATGGTGACAAGTTGTTTTATGCCCTAGACATCTTGAATATAGTCAGAATTTATGTGGAATCAAGATTTATAATGTCAAATTCACCATAACTATAGCGTAAACTAGAAGCAGCTTATCAAATTATTTCTAGTTCATGCTAACAATTAAAGCTTATAAAGAAACTCTGAGAATGATGTAGAAAGGATTGAGCCTTTGCCTCTCTCTCTCTCTCTCAATGTGTGTGTGAGCTTTTGTATAATCTTTTTTGCTGGCATCACCTCATATGGTACACTGGAATTTGAGGAAAATGAGATCATTTTAATTTCCTCTTTGTTAGATGTTGAGATAAAAAGGGTTGAAGAAATAGAAAATGAGATACGACTGCAATATTTTGAAACAAATTATGCAATTGTGGCCTTTGTTACTGCCCTGAAAACAAGGGACATGCTGTTTGGTTTTATTTCTTGCAGATAAGTTGGTTAAGTTCAAACCTCTTCTGTGCCCTTGGCTACAATGCTAATCTTATTCAAATCTTCATTCAAATAGAAGGGAATTGTATTTATACTGATTTGAGTTCAGACTACGAAGCTGATTTAAAAAGGCAGAAGATGGAGATAATTTTTCTATCTTCTAAACTTATGGTCTATGCAGCTCGCCTCCTCAGGTTTAGGTCTGCTGCCTGGCAATTTGTTGTAATGATATTTAGACTTGCCTGAATAGTTATTCCTCAATTCTCATTTGAATTGCAAGTTGTGGTGGACTATGGGCAGGAATGTTTTCTTGCCTAATGTTATGCTAGGTTGTGTTTACTGGAGAAGAAAATTGTTAGGACTTGGTTTTCACAAATTATTATGGCACCCGTCTTGGCCAAGTCAATGCTGATAGGAAGATTTTAGTTACAATTCTTGATTAAGAAAAAAAGAAAAAGTCTATTATAAACTTGCAAGTCGATTATGATCATGTTAGCTAGCAATTATATCGAACGAAGTAATGATATAAGATTTAGATTCTTTCCGGATCATACTGTTAAAGGGATATATACAAAATTTATATAAAAGGGATTTATTATGATAAGCTATAAATTTGTTCGTTATATTTAATTTTTTTCTTGTCTTTGTATCTTTAACAAGATGTTCTTCCAATAGTGTTTTTTTTTTTTTATATATATCTTTTCAACCCAGTGGAACTCAACTCGTTTTGATCATATGAATTTTATATTATTTTTATATTTTTAGTGTGAAATATGTTCAAAATTATGGAATCTCAAACTTGTTAAACGGAGTTAATAAAATTTAGATAGAAAAATTTGTGGGGTATTTGGATTATTTTTTATTTTTATTTTCAGTTAATATATTTTTAATTTTAATTACAAAAATATCTTGTTTTTAATCTATTTTTTGTTTTCAAAATTTTATAAAGGTTATTTTCACCATTTTTTTTACAAAATTTTTAAAACAAAAAATAAATTAAAAACATGATGATAGTTTTGTAATTAAAATTAAAAATATATTAATTGAAAATAAAGACAAAAAAACAAACCAAACACCACCTTCTATGCATTGTGTAAACGAACAAGTTGTGGTCCAAGGTATCGTGTCCTTTGTCCATTCAACGAGTACTTTAGACGGGTTGGTTTTCTATTAAATCAACTCACAGTTAGCTTTTGCATGACGAGCACTATCTGTTGTGGGATTCTTACAAATAATCAAACTGGTCCAAATTTTAATTTGCAGTGAGTGATCAATTATTGTTTATTTGGTTAATTTTGCACACCTATTGGATATTCTTAAAACTAGTTTGTAAGTTCTGTCTTAACGTTACATGCACTAAAAATTAAACAACTATTTAATCAACATCAAATTCGGCCCTTCTTTTCTCGTTTCATTTGTTTAAGAAATTTGGTAAACAAATATTCATGCCAATAATGTAATATGAGATTCAGGGAGCAAACCAAATAATGTTTATAGTGATCTCAAAAGTTTTTGCAGTGATGTCATTGGATATATACTTGAGTTACAATCATTACCATCTTTTTAAGCCACACCAAAAACAGATAGATTTAGAGTCATACTAGCTTCTCAAAAGTTTGCAATAAGTAAACATATCTGTATGTTCACAATGTTTTCTTTCTCTTATAAGGAGTAACTGATGGTGTAACTAACAACTCAAGTCATTCTCAAAAAAAAAAAAAAAGAATGAAGAAAGCAATATGACTTACAAAAATAATGAATGTAACAATTAGAAGCAGAGCCATATGCATATACAACTAACAAAAATTAGGTATAATTCCCTTATTAGTAGAAGAAAAAGACACACCTTAAAGCAAAACCACCCGCACAAGCTTTGCAAGCCACAGGTGCAAGAGAAACAAAAGACAGTAAAATAAGAGTGAACCAATGAGATATGTGGTCTGTAATCCAACTCAAAAAGCAACCACCAGTTGACCTTACCAAACAACACAGCAATAAAATCAATTTAAGTTTGATAGAGAGCATGAGTATTTTAATAAAAAATCACGCTCAGTTAACTCCATGTGAAAAAGTAAGTTAAAAAATATTAAATATAGCACTAAATATGGTTTGCCACCGGATGACTATATGCTACAGAGGCATACCTATTATCCTAGAGATTATCATCAACTCCTAAAATTTTATCACGGCAAGCTAATACCCAACAAAAGAAGATCAAACAACAATAATTTCAAATATCAATAGTTTAAAACCGTAAACAACATAAAAAAAAAAAATCTCAGGTTACTGGTAAAAAAAATAGCACAAGTAAAATAACTAAGAATATATGCATGAGTACATAATCATAAATAGCAAAAAAAGAAAAAAGAAGAGGCAGCGTGGGAAGACCACACAAATACAATTATCACACCAACGAACGAGATGACAAACCACCTTAAAATGGAAGACTAACAACATAGTAGCGTCCATCATCAGCAAAATCCTTGGGTAGACAAAGTCATAATCCATGGGTACCAAAATTATGATGGATCTATGGGTGTCGTAGAGAAGCAATAAGCAGATTAAAAATAGAAGAGATAAGAAGTTATGTGAAAAGACACAATAAAAGAGAAAATATGAGTTAATGGAGGCATTTTGTTTAGATATGTAAAAGAGATTAAAAAAAAAAGAATAAAAGAAAGAAGAAGATATGAGCATAAGAAGGGAGAAAGCATCATACGAACGGAAAAAAAGAAAAGAAAAAGAGATAGCCATTTCATTCAGACCTATGATGGAGCATATCTTTCGAATTACATTTATTTCCTCACATGCTGTGAGATAAAGGTTATATTCACAAATGGACAAAATTAGAAATATGATTAATTTTTTTTAAAAAAGATAAAAGTTGCCTTCACTATTACTAAGAAACTCATTTCGTTCAGACTCATGTGAATGGGTATAAACTCTTGCAATTACAATAACGTCCTGACATGTCTTGAGATACAACTAACATTTATAGATGGACAAAACTGGAAGGTGGCTTTTCAAGGTACCCTTGAAAGGAAAATTTTTTATATACTCATGGAATAAATATTTTTTATTTTTTTTTATTTCATACAAGTGAATACAAGACAAATAAATATGTAATTTTAGGTTTGACATTATTTTTATGTACTTATCTTAAAAAAATACTATTTCAAGAACATATAAGAATTTTTCCTCTTAAAAGTGGCTGGATTTAAAATCTATCTTAAATGACCCAATTAAAAAATGACACCTACATTAATTTTGTTAAGTTAGAAATGTGATTTGGAAAGTTGATGTAAGAAATAAAAGTTGGATTTTCCAAATTAACCCTCGTCTCAGCTTCACAATGTTGGGATTAAGGGAATTTTCCATACACAGTGACATTCCTCTAGGCTTGTCATTTTCACCTAAAAAAGGTACAAAAACACCTTTGACAACTGCATCGTAAAACCCAATTGCAATGGGTTCCAAATGGTAAGACGAGGCAGAACTAAAGCCACCACTAACTGATATAGAAATAACATCAACACCATCAGCTATGGTGGCGTCGAATGCAGCAAGAATATCATAATCAAAGCAACCTGAATTCTTCCAGCACAGCTTGTACACCGCTAATTGGGCTTTCGGAGCCACGCCCTTTGCTATTCCAAAAGCATAACCCGACATGCAAGCTTGAAAAGCGTAACGACTCGCTGCAATTGATGCTCTATGGGTTCCATGGCCATCGGCATCTCAAGGCGATTGGAATTCGATGGTCTTGTTGATCGGGTTCAGCAGGCCTCCTGAATTGGCACCTGCCTGTGACCTTTCAAAAAAAATAAAATAAAAACCTAGCACCAATCGATTTCCTGTTACAGTTGCTGGCTGAAAACTTGATCCCGTTATCGCAAACGCCTTTCTAGCAACAAGGCTTTTGAGCCCTTCATTAGTGTTGAGAGACAGAGAGAGAGAGTGACATTGAAACAGTGGTGATGAGATCAGACGAGGGATAATTTAAGAAATCTCAATTGATCGGAGGAGAGATAAGTTAACAAATCTCAATTTTATTTTTCACATAAACTTTTCACGTCATATTTCCAACTCAACAAAACTAATAAAGGTGTCATCTTTTTATTGGGACACTAGGTGGGTTTTAAAACCTAACAACTTCCCAGGATACTGTAGAAAGCACCAACTTGAAAATATTATTTTTGTCATGTTTAAGGTAATTGTATAAAAATTAAAAAATTATTAAATAATTTTAATTATAAAAAAATATAATTTAATATAATTAAATTATTTTTTTATTTTATTAATATTTTATTAATTTTATTTATTCTATTAATTCTGTTTCTATTAAAGAATATAGAAAAAATTAAAAAAAATTAATAATATTTCTTAATATTCTCAAATAAAAAATATTTTTAAACAAAAATTTTTTTCATACACAACAAATAACAATAACCAAAAACAGTATAAACAGCAATTAAAAAAAACAAAAAAAGGTGATGAGCGGGAATTGGAAGGCATCAACTGCTGACACGTGTGACTGAACCAGCCTGCTTTATTATAGATATAGACTAGTATAATACCCATCCCGTGGACGGGAATACATATATTATGTGTGATTATAATATAAATAATATAAATTTAACTTTTGAAACAAAACAAAATAGCAACTAATAAAAAAAAGATACAATGTATCAATTTAACTAAGAAATAATGATAAAAACATAGTATCCTGTCTTGAATTGTGAAGTCATCATGCCTTGTAAGTTTTGCAAATTGAAGACATTTCAAACTAAAAAACCTACTTTCTTATACATATTGAAGTTTTCAAGAATCAAACTTCAATGATAACACATTTCCATTTGAATAACAAAGTCATTTCATGCACGTCAAAAAAAAAAAGTCATTTCATGTGACTATATCTGATTATTTAAATAACAGATAATTTGACAGAGAATCATACTAAATTTGTATAACTAATTTATCTTCCTCACTACATCAACATAACGAAAAAAAGGTGGAATGCACTTGAAATATCATAAAGCCTTGGGAAAAATCAACCCTTTTTCACTTGATGCTTACATGCTGATAAGTTCATTTCTAACAAAAATCCTTTCTGTAGCACATTTCTCACCGACAACCCTAAAATTCCATTTCCTAGTATACCCTTCAAATTGTAGTAATTGTATATTTCCTAGAAAAAAATTGAACACAAAATAATATGGCTATCTTCTAAATTACATGAAACTATATCAAGAAAAAAAATGTATATTTCAGCTCCAAGAGAAATGGACTTCATGACATGTTGAACATAGAACATGAGATATAGGAAAAATGTAAAGAAGAAATCACATCACTTAGAATTTCCTATTAAGATTACGGAGTAATATATCTTAATGCAGATTGAAAATTAAGTTAGGAACTTCACACCCATGGTCATAAACATTAACGTTAACGTTAACATTTGAACTACTTATAAATCAAAATAATAGCCATTAATAATGAACATACAATGTATCAATTTACCCAAAAAAAATAATAATGACAATAACATAGTATCCTGCTTTGAATTGTGGAGTTATCATGCCTTGTAAGTTTTTCAATTTTTCATAGTGTGAAGGTGTATAACCAAAGGGATGGAAGATTTGCTACTTGCAAGTTCACAATGTAATTCGAATTTCACATTAACAAAGTATCAGATTTACTTGGAACTAAAGATTTTAACAATCACATAATTTAAATTGATGGTAATGTCAGAAAATTGCTATGGTATTTTACACCATGTAACTATTAACTGGCATTCAACTGATAGAACTGCATAAAAGTAATGTTTAATCTATTAGAAGTGGTTTCGTTGTCATAACAAATTATTCAACTGATACTAATAATTCATATACGAATCTAAGTAAATTTAAAGCACAAAAGTATAGTTGCTTCTATTAGCAAAGGTGGTTCAGTAGTGATACCAAAGTAGACAACCACCAACTAATCTTTGCCAGTTGAGAATATGATAAAAGGGGTGCCATTTAAGATAGAGTTGTACAATGTAATCCTAATTAAAACTTAGCTAGATTCATTTACTGAAGGGCTAAGGGGCTGTCAAAAGAATCTCCATCCATGCCAAGAAAACTTAACAACTTCATTAGCACAAATACGAAAAGAAGAAACAATTCATACATATTGCAATCTTTCAACCTCATGGCACAATCAAAATCACACATAAAGAAAAGTTTCACTTGAAATATATTACATGATTAAGAACGAATCAGAGTACTGCATAATCTATAAAAGTACTACTTTAGGCATATGATATATCAGTTGGCAGTATATTATTTTCCATAGTATGAACATTTAACAACCATTTATATTAGATTTCACGAAAAAAAACCCATGCTTGCTATATTTAACTTCAACCACCATCAAGGGTAGTGTTCTCGAGCGGTCTATTTCAATTAACATATCAATGGAACATGCCTTTTAGGATAAGCCATAAGTGCTAAAAATAAATATCAGCCCAGTGTTTGAAGGAGATCAAAGATAAGACATTTAGCAACTTCCAAGCAAATATCATAACCAGTAGAATTTGAAATTCCATGTAAGACCGCATTCTTTTCACCAGAGAGATTGGTTAAAGCATATGATTTACATACTACGACAATGAGCTTGCCTCTTTCATGCGATTATTTTATGTTTTTAGATGTTTTCTATGGTTTTTTTTTTTTTTAAATCTTTGTGTCTGGCTTCATGTTGATGTGAATTTCTGTCATTGTTGCTGTCTATTGGTCTTTTGTGGTACCTTAATTGTTGTTATATAATTTGATTAAGGTTTGATGTTAGTGTTTTAGTTTGAAGTTAGTGTTAGTGGTGTTAAAGTTTAAGGTTGGCCTCAATTATGAAATTAGTATTGTGGAACTATTTTTTTTTAATTAGGATAGGGCTTTTGCCTAATTTTGATAAATTAGTTGTACGGTTTATTTTTGTTAGGGTATTTTTATTTTTATAATTTTTAAAGGTTAATTGCAATTCTGAAACTAGTGTTTTAGATTTTTACAAATTAGATTAGGGACATATTTTGCTTAATTTTTTATAAATTAGTGAAGGTGTTTATGAGATATAGTTTTTTTTTTTTGTTGTAAATTTTAGAGTTGTTTTAGAATATCAAATTACTAATTATATTTAATTTTGTGATTAGTTGCAGTGTGACTTCACTTTCTTGTGGCTTTATACAGTAAGTAATTTATTCACTCTTATTTATTGTTTCTGTAAGACTTACTTTTTCCTAGGGTAGAATAGAAATAAAGAAGGGGAATGAGTTTGGGAAGAAGTTATAACTGCTCATATATTGTTTGTTGCGGTGTCCAAATGTTTGCATATCATGGAGTAAGGGGGTGCCCTTTAGAACGATTAGAAATTAGAAAATAATGTATGATTTTAATACCCTAGCATGACTCCCTATCTTGTGGACTATCTTATTCTTTGTGTGTTTGATTGAATATTGCTTACTTGTTGAAATTATTATAATATATGTTTTTGATCGCTGAATTGGAAATTTAATTTTAAATTAGCTTGAATAAGAAAATTGTGTAGGTGGGGTTATTGTGGATTTATTGTGAAAACTTTGTAGGGGGAGTTCTTGTTTTAGTGGAGACTTTGTCAAAATTTTTAAAAAAATTTGTTGATTGTTGATTGATTGTGAAAACTTTGTATAGGGAGTTCTCCTTGTTTTAAGGGAGATTATGCTAAATTTTTTTAGAAATTTTTAGATAAGTTAGGTATGTTGGGTGATGTAATGAGGAGGGTTAGATAAGTTAGGTGTGTTGTTTAATTATTTGTTTTCACCTTAAGGAGAGAGTAAAATATTTTAAGATTTTTAATAATTGGTTGATAAGTGTGTCGTAATATGCTAGATTAAGCTAAATTGTGTCCACACATGTTAAAAAAATAATTTCTTGATGTGTTAAACAGAATATGGATGTTCCTAAACATCACAGGTGAATGGACAACAAGCTTCGTCTTTGTCAGAGGTAGATTGATAATGGAGCTTTGGAGAGGTGTTGAGGCATTTGTAAAACATGCTTGTGTTCAACCACAATGTTATAACAATCAAACAAGGTGTACATGTTTGAAATGTCAATGCATATCATATTGACACATTGGTGTGGTCAAGAGACATATGTATGCTAAGAGATTCAGGCCAAATTATTACTATTGGACATGCCATGGAAAGTCAATACCTCAATGACCTGAACCAATATATGAAGAGCTAATTCTATTAGAAGGGGATGTACAACAAATGATAAATGCATATGAAACCATGGTTTTGGATGCAGCAATGCCCAGCTTTGCAAGTTATTATGAATCAATTCCATATGAACTAAAGGTTGATGAGCGTCTGAATAGTGATGCACAACGGTTCTATGACATATTAGCTGTTGCTAAAAAGCCTTTGTGATAGGCTCATATTTTGAATGGTAAGTACTCTTAACTATCAGAATTATAAAATTCAGTAAGATCGTTGAACATTTAATCATAATATAACTGGCCTGAGCAGTGTTATAATAATGTTTTTGATGTCATGACAGGTGCTTTTTGTAGTGGTAGTCCGATTCCAAAAGATTTTTATAAAACCAAGAAAATTGTTTCACGACTTGGCCTTAGGTATGAAAAATTGATTGTTGTGTAAATGGTTACATGTTATATTAAAATCCAAGGGATAAAAATGAAAAATATTGAAAGTCTTGTGGGTCTCCTAGGTGTAAAACTGAAAAAGCGCCCATGGAAAGAAAAAGAAAATTCCATTGAAAAGAATGTGGTACTTGCCATTAACTCCTTGACTTCAAAGGTTGTATTCTTTCGAGTCTATGACTACCAATATGAGATGACATTATGAGCATTGTCCATCTGATGGTGAAGCTTGGAAACACTTTGACTAAACATATTGTGAACTACAAAATGTAAGGTTAGGTTTGTGTGTTGATAAATTCACACCATTCGGGGTGCTGACAAAGTTTATTCCTTTTTTTTTGTTGGTAAAGGACAAAGTTTACTCTTGTTGGCTTGTTATTATGACTCCTTCAACCTCCCACCCAACAATGCATGAAAACTGAATACATGTTTCTTACATTAATCATCCCTGGTCCACACAACCCAAATAGCAAAATAGATGTTTATTTGCAATCCTTAATAGATGAGTTGAGAATGTTGTGAAATGATGGTGTTGTTATATATGATATATCATTACAACAAAATTTCCTAATGAAAGCCTTTTCAATGTGGATTGTTAACAACTTTTTTGCATATAGGATGTTATTTGGTTGGATGCAGGTGGGAAAATTGTCATGCCCTTATTGCATAGAACAGTCTAAAGCTTTCTCCCTAGAACACAGCCGAAATGTTACTTTCTTTTATTGTCATAATCAATTTCTACAAAAAACAGGTTACTAACTCTTATTATTTCTTAAATATGATTTGTTGATGTATATAATAATTTATACCTATATACAATAAAATTGATTAAGTATCCTAAATTCTATTTGATATATAAGGTATATGAACACAAACTCAATCCATATGATTTTTTTAATATATTCTTATGAGGTGTAACCTTACTTAGGGTATTGAAACTACTATTCCACACAAAGTATTCTATAACAAGATTCAAATTCCTAACATTGCAAGTGAAGCTCGTTCTACTAGGGTTTTGTCTTGGTTTCCATTGAGTTATATCTTTGTGGGTCAATCAAAATGATTTATATAATTAAAGTATAAATGTTATTAGATAAGGTACATTGAATATTAATCTAATTCAGATTATTTAGATAATGTACTTTAAACATTATCTTAATCTAAATGAAATTGCTGTCATCATATTAAATTCTCTTAAAATAATTTTCATTCCCACATGATACACGAATTCATACATATTTTAGATTATTTAGATGATCATTTAAAGCAATTTTGATTTTTTTATTAAAAATTAATTAATTTCATTTGGATTGTGTTTATGTTTAGTGTAGCTATCTTTAAAAGGGACTTGAGAATAGTAATTTCATTTAAATTGTGCTAGTATTTGTAATGCTTATTTGAAAATCATGAGAAAAAATTTAATAGAGTGGGATCTAATAATAGTAATTTCATGTGAATTGAGTTATTATTCAATGTAACTTATCTAATATCATTTATTAGATTCAAGTTAATAGTTGATTTGTTTGGATCATGTTGAGTATAATTATAATATCATTTATTATATTCAAGTGGATAGTAATTTTATTTGGATGACATTAATATTCAACATGCTTATCAAAAAATCATGAAAAAATAGGAAAGTGAGTTCTAATAATAATAATTTCATATATTTTTTATTCTTGTGCGATGTACAGGTTTACACATATTTTAAATTATTTAGTGGATCATTTAGAGCATTTTTAATTTTTTTGGGGGTTATAGAGAAATTTTAATTTTGTATTAAAAATAATTTTATTGAATTGTGTTAATATTTATTATACCTATGTTAAAAAGGAATTTAAAAAAGTGAGATATGAGAACAATAGTTTCATTTAGATTGCATTACTATTTAATATACTTATTTTAAAATCATGAAAGAAAATTTGATGACAATAATTTTAGTTATATACTCCCTCACTTCCTTATTATTTGTCGTTTTGGAGAAATTTTTTTGTTTTATTTTTTGTTTTAGAATATCAAAGAAGTATTAATTATTTATTTTTATCTTTATCCTTAGTATTAATAAAATCACATAGAGTTAATGAAATGAATATCATTACTTTGAGTGTTTCAATAAAAGGATAATTTGGAAAATACAATAATATTTTTTTGTAGATGAAATTATTTAATATTTTACTTGATTCTTGTGCAGCAACTTTAAATGATAGATAAAAAGGAATGAATGTAGTATAATAATAGTTAGAATAGTTGTATAAGTTTCGTTAATATGTCCCCTTTAAGGAATAAAAAATAGAAAGTATTAAATAAAAATTCAAAACACATTCAATACTTTCTTCTTTAAGGAATTAGAATGATTTAATGAAGGATAATAAATTTTATTTTGATTCTTTAGCATTTGCCCTTTGGAAAACCCTAATTTTATATTCTCCTAATTCATCATCTTAATTATTTTTCTAATTATTAAATAAAGAAAAATTAAATGCATGTCAAAATTTCAAGATATTAAATCCTTTTACTTTTTTATTTAATACTTTCTGAATAATTTCATACTATCCCATCCACTTTTATCTATCATTTAAGATTTTTGCACAATAATTAAGAAAATCATTAAATATTCTCAATTATAGAAAAACATAATTCAATATAAGTAAATTACTTTTTCTCTCACTTTATTAATATTTTTTCTCTTCTCCAATTTTACTTACTTCATTAATTTTCTCTCCATTAAAAGATAATAGTATAGTTAAAAAAATTAATTAATTTTTTTTAATATTTCCAAATGAGATATATTTTTGAACAAGAAAAATTCTCTTATATGACCAATAAAAGTGGATGGAGAGAGTATTTTCCTAACTCATCTTTTTAACAATCCTCCTAATTATGAAATGAATAAAAAGTTAAATGCATTTTAAATTTTTAAAATATTAAATATTTTTATTTTTTGATTTAATACTTTCTTTATCAAGTATTAGTAAAATTATTAGAATGATGAATTTGGAGAATATAACGTTAGTCATACATTCTTTATTAGGTATTAGGTAGATTATTAAGAAGATATATTAAGACTTAGGAGGATATATTTTGTTTGTGTTCAGTGTATCTTATTTAGTATAATTTATTATACTCAAGTCAATTTTACTATATATATATATATATATATATTATCTCATAATTTTAAAATAAATATATTAAATATTAATACAATTTAGATAAAATTATTTTCAATAAAAATTAAAATTATTCTAAATAAGTCTTAATGATTTAAAATGTACGTAACCAAACATCATTTAATATATATATAAACATATGCATTGCACATAAATGATATTTAATAGTAAATTGCATAAATTTAAGAGTAAAAGTTATTTTTAATCCTTAAAAGATATATCATTTATCAATTTCATTAATTAAAAATTAATTTTATTAATTTAATCTTTTTAACTTCAAATTCATAATAATTCTATCATTTTAAAAAACTAAATTAATAAAATTTAAAAAAATAAAAGAATAAAATTTATAAATAATTTAAAATTTAAAAATTAAATTAATAAAATTAATTTTTTAAAAAATTAATAAATAATATATCTTTTAACAACTAAAAACATATTTTACTGTAAATTCAATCAACATATGAATCTCCCTGCAATCATGTTACATATCCAAAAAGAAGATGTCTCAAGTTTGACAAACAAGCCAGTAGAACTGGAAACTAATTTGGATATCTCAATTTTCCAATCTATCTCAATTATGTATATCTAGTGACTAGTGATACCGAAAGAAACTTGGCCTATGAATTGACTGACAAGAAAAAGGACATATAATCAAATATAATATATTACTTGTTCTCTCTCTTCTCTGTTCTGAGAAGTTAGAAGTTGTTCTCTCCGTACTTATATAATGTTCTTTCTGTTGAGCCTTCGCAGATTCTCGACGATTCCCGCTTCCCAAAAATTCCCGGAAAATTCACATTCCTTTGTTTTCGGGGAAAGAGGAAGCGCAGAGAAAAACAATATATATATAGCAGAACCAACCTTGAAATTGTGCCCAGGCTTCTGGTTTGTTATTGTTGTACTCACTCTCCGTAACACTTTGAGGGAGTCTCGGTGAGTGCTCTGATAAATATCAAATGTGCGCATTTGGATCGATTTTCATTCGCATTCTCTTCTGGGTGGTGTTGTTTTGGTTAAAGCTTTACAATTTTCATTGGCACCATTGTTTTGGATCCATTGTTTTGTGGGTTTTCCTTTGTTTGGGCATGGCTTCTGTTGGTTTTCGTTTCTGGGTTGTTCCATTTTTCTTTTGTTTTTGGATGATTTTATCTGGGTGATCGTTTCCATGCTCTTACAGTTGTTGGACCATTCCTTTTTGGATCAAAATGCTGTTTGTTTTGTTTTAGTTTGCATGTAGAAGATGGTGTCTTTTGGGATGTTGGATTATGATAAATAATCTGATGGTGATGCCAGGAGGCCATGAGCCATCTGTTCACGAACTTTGGAGAAAAAAACCTGTATCTGGTTCATCAGATTCTGCTGTTTCTATGGCAACTTCTAAACATGATATTTGAATTTTACCAGAAAAAAGAATCTTTACTTTGGGCCTATGAGAGTTTCCATAAAAGACAGCTAAACTTTTATGGTTGTTAAGTATTGTGATAGTACTGCTGAGATTTCATGATTAGCTATAATATGAGCTTCAAGCCTTTATATGGGCGCCAGTGATTCTCGTGTCATAATGTCATTACAGCTTGTAATGCTTTGAATTCCAAGTTTTAAATATGCAATTTTTTCCAATTTTCTGGTTGTTGTGTGACTAGTTTTTGGGCCAGATATAATGAAGCAAAACTTCAGTTTCTATAATTTGTCATACTTTGATAATTTCTACCTCTATTCAATAGTATGGGTTAGATGACAACTCTGCACAGTTGTTGTCTTGAAAATTAAATTGTGATCTGATTTATGGATGCATCTCGACTATTAAAAAAGTGGACCTAAGTATGGAACCTCTGGCATAACCTTGGCTTGGTTCTTTTAATCGTTAGACAAGAAAGCATATTTTGTTTCTGGGTTACAAAGGAAGTCTAAGACATGGTGAGGGGAGGGGGAAGGTAGGCTAAAGTGTAGGCAAAGCGGCCTGGGTCAGAATCAACCTCAGGATCAAGAGGCTGAGGTCCTCAAAGAAACTTGCTGCCGCATGAGTTATGGCTCTTGGGCGACAAGAAAGCATCTTTTTACTTGGTACCAGTCATGGTTGTACTGTGTGCTGTATGCAGCTTTGAAACATAAAGCCTAATATTTTTAGAGAGCATCTTTCACTCTTTTCTTAGTCACTTTCCTGTTCTTGTTTATTTTTATGATTATGTAGTCTTTTCACCCAAAAGGATAGTAAGAATACTGAGGCTACCTTCAAGATTTAATAACCACAGTCTTTATTATTAATATTAATATTAATATTAATATTAATATTATTATTATTATTATAGAAGAAATTACATGTTATCCTTTAACACTTTTCTGCAGTTCATCTAATAATTCAACAAGAAATTTTGTTTCTGTAATTGCTCTATCAGGATTTTGGGGCGTGAGAGGTGAGTGAAAGTGAGGGGATCTTTCAGTTTGCAAAGATTATATTGGAAAACCTTCTGGTGTAGGGAATACAAAAGATGTCTGTGGTTATCATATAGATTTTCTATTTTGTATACCATGTTAATTTTATTTACTTATTTATTATTTAAACAGGATTTCTTTCTTTTCTTTTCTTAATAGGAAATTGAGATTCGGTCAATGGCAGAAGATACTTCCGGTGCTGATTCACATCATAGACGTCTTGGTCTCTTAAAAGATCAAGTTCATTTGGTTAAAAGGAAAGACAACGACCGCTATGAGATTGCTCCAATACAAAATCAATTATCATTTGAGAAGGGGTTTTTTATAGTTATCCGTGCATGCCAATTGTTGGCCCAAAAGAATGATGGAATGATATTGGTAGGGGTGGCTGGTCCTTCAGGGGCTGGAAAGACTGTGTTTACCGAAAAGATACTCAACTTCATGCCTAGCATTGCAGTAATTTCAATGGACAATTACAATGATTCTAGTCGAATTGTTGATGGAAACTTTGACGGTAAATCATCATTTGATATTTTCTTATGTGATGCCTTTTAGCATTCTTTCTGTGGTACATTATCAGAGGCAAGTTGCATAACCTGATTGGATATAGAAACGGCATGGCTCATTCTCTTCTCTTCCTTCTCCCTAATAAAAGTCATAATAATGAAATAAAAAATGTTTTTTTGGCTGGTGAATAATTATAAAAGGAATTGATTTTTTTGGGTACAAAACAAGTAAAAGTATATGCTTATATACATTACTGACTTAGCTGTACAGTGATTGTAACTAGTGCAATGTAAATCATGTCATGCAGATTAAATATTAAATCTGCTGATAAAACTTTTTGAGTATAATGATATTGTTCCGATGTTAGGTGTACTCTTTGACTTTTTATCTTAAGCAATTATTACCTTTCTCTGCAGTTAGATGTGGTTTGTCATATGGTTGCTGATTGATGTTTCATTTCGAACTGCCTCCAATTTATTTTATAATTTCTATCTCTGGCTACCACCAAAGTTCGATTCTTGCATTAATACAAGCTCTGAAAATCAGCTATGTAGTTTATAACATGCACATAAAACCTATTCATGGCTATGTGGCTATGAGGCTATTTCACTGTCAGATAATATCTGATCATAGCAAAGCTTTTCCTTTGGTATATTTTTTGATGGCTTCAGCTGATGTTGCCAGATTGATATTTCATTGATTTCATTTTCTTAGAGTTTTTATAAGCTCTATGTTGTAAGCTTTTCTTGTGTTTGTTTTTCTGTTATATTATTTTAACAGCCATGTTATTCTGCATCCCTATGCATTTCTACAAGATCAGGACTCTTTGATTTACTCCTTTGAGTGCTTTATCAATTCCCAGAGTCAACTTCAAGAAAATCAACATTACATTTTTACTGATTTTGAGGCAACAGGAATTTCCCTTGTGTTTTGTTTTGGTTTGATGGCTGGGGGTGTCACATTCCTAGAAATCCCTTCTAGCATGTTCAATATCCTAAGAAGAAAGAGGGGGAGAGAAAGAAGCTAAAACGTTATAGAGTATGGAAAAGAAAAGAGTGTTCAGTAGGGGTGGAATTGTGCGAAGACAAGAACAGAACTTAGACATATTACTGCCTTGATGAGGTGTTATTTTCAATGAAAGTTCATGAAAATTTTGAATAAGGGATTGTGAGCTAAAATCCACCAAGCGACCTCAATATCATTAAAATGTTAAAACTTGTATTATGTTAGACTGGGGCAATTTGCTAATTGTTAAAGCAGGGTTTATCATCTCTTGGTGAGTTAAAAGAAAGATACTAATGGTTTGCTTTTATACAGTGACTTTGAGTTTTAGGTTTTGTTCATGCTTCTTTCTATATAACTAAAATCTAGATAGCAAAATTGTATTCTTTAATGTAATTTTTGAATTACTTCATATGCTTAACATTTTATACAATGCATGGGAATTTGAACTTGGGGAACTCTTTATGAAATTGTGGGAAACATGCTATTGTATGTTGTCCTCCCCTCTATATCCTTCGCTTTGTGCATGGCAACACTTATATGAATTCCAGTTAAAAAAATATATTTTATCTCATGTCTTTTTGTTTAGGCCTAAATTTATATGGTTTATGGAACTTAACATTTTTTTGTTGCATCTGTTCTGATATTCTTCTCAATTTTTTATCATTTCCTGTGTCCTGTTTCTTTTCTTAGGATGCTTTAAGTTTATTTGAAAGAGATGTGAGGAACCTATTCTTATGCCTCTTTCCTTTCCACATTCGTATCCTATATGCTGTGCCAAAACTTCACTACAATGACGGAATTAGTATTTGTAAGGTTAAGCATCTAGACTGATTTAGTTAGAACTTAGAAGTGAGATGCTTAAGCCTGGGTTGGAACAGTGAAATTGTCCAAGTAGATAATAACCCTAGGATAAGTAGGATGCTACGAATGTCAAGTATGAAAGTTGTAAGGAAAATATCCATGCAAAAGATTCAATGGTGGATAACTTTAGATTTAACTAGCTCCCAATTGACGTCAAGTGAAGTCAAGTTAAGCTGTATTGTTCAACTGTTCTGCCTTGAGCTCATTACTGAATAGGAACGTAATTCTCTTTTCTTTTTCACCTTTCTTCCTGTCTCCTGCCCTAATGAGTTAGCAAGTATTCTCAATTATGAGGTACTTGTTTGCCTTGAAATTTCTGGAAATTTCATGGAAAGTCCAATAATTTATAAGCAGCAACTTCATACCATGTTTAGGAGAGATGAGCTAGTATGTTGTTTACCTATTATTGTACATCTGATGCAAAGATATACCTGATCCACAAATAACATGTAGTGTATCACATTCATGCTTTGGTTAATATGATATTTAGACATGGGCTTACAGTTTGAAGCTAGGACAATAATGTCAGTGTATATCTATTTGAGCAGATCCACGCTTAACAGACTATGACACGTTGCTCCGGAATGTACATGATTTAAAGGCAGGAAAGCCAGTCCAGGTTCCTATATATGATTTCAAGTCCAGTTCACGTACAGGATACAGGTTAAATTCTTTAATATCTGCACATTTTGAATATATTTCATTGAGTTGAAAAAAATATGGACGTGGGTAAAGAGATAATAAAGATATGCAAATTATTTATTTTTTGGTTATAATTTGCTGTCTGCATCTAGGTAAGTCATACTTTTCTTGTTCAATATTGGCCTTTAATGTCTGTTTTATGTTCTCAACTCCAGCAGTGACAATGAAAATCCTAAGTTTACATTTGAATTAAATCAAAATTGATTTCAACTGATTTGAAATACTCAAGGTAATCAAAAGGCAAAAGGTGTTAGGAGTTTTTAACGTCGTAAGGCAAGAGATACCAAAGCACACGCCTTACTAAAGAAAGTTGTTAAGATTTGAAAAGAAAAACGTAATAAAATATTTGATTATTTTCTCTTAATTTATCATATAAATAGACTATTCAAGTATAATATTTATAGTAAAAATAAAAAATTAAGATATTCAGTTTACAAACATTAAGTTGCTTGCTAGTAAGAATCCTAAAGTTCAAAAATTAGTTATTTTTTTAACATTATGACTATTTATTCCCTTTAGCATCATAATTATTAAGACAGATGATTGGACCTTTTGAATTTTATTTTATAACTATCAATAAGGCGAGGAGTGCCACGAGCGCGCCTTTTGGCGCCTTTTGACTACGCTGGGAGTACTCCATTTTGGCTTGCATGCCTTCAATTTCACATTACAATGTACCCTGCTTACAGGACGGTTGAAGTCCCAATCTCCCGTATTGTGATTATAGAGGGCATCTATGCGTTAAGTGAGAGGTTGCGACCTCTACTAGACCTTAGAGTATCTGTCATGGGTGGAGTTCACCTCGACCTCGTCAAACGAGTTATACGTGACATACAACGTGCTGGTCAAGAACCCGAAGAAATTATTCATCAAATATCTGAGACGGTTCATACCTTTTTTCCCTTCATCTTTTTATAAGATTTGGGTGGTCATTTTGTTTTTAGAATTGCTCAAATTTATTCTTCTGCAGGTATATCCAATGTACAAGGCCTTTATTGAGCCAGATCTCCAGATAGCACATATAAAAATCATCAACAAGTTCAATCCATTTACTGGATTCCAAAGCCCTACTTACATATTAAAGGTTGAAGCCCAGATGACATTATTTTAATTACACTTGTGTAAAGGAAAGGGATAAAAAAAAGAAAGTCCTGCTAGTTCTGATGTTTATGAAATGTTTTTATTCTGTATTAATGATAATTAGTGACCAATTCTATAATTTGTTCTAGTCAGCAAGGAACGTAACAGTTGATCAAATTAAAGCTGTTCTCTCTGACGATTTTAAGGAAACAAGAGAGCAGACTTATGACATATATCTTCTGCCACCCGGTGAAGATCCAGAAAGTTGCCAATCATATTTACGGATGCGAAATAAGGATGGGAAGTACAGTCTCATGTTTGAGGTTTGCCTCATCCAGTTTCGGTTCCTTGTTTTTATTTTAAATTCCGAACTGTTGTTTGAGCTGGTTGTGAATTCAATATGTGATATTAGATTTTCTTACAAGGACATCAATAAGGATATTTAATAGAAATTGATGCATAGAAAAATGGTCTTATGTAGTTGGCTACAAGTAAGTAGGATGGCCTCGTTTTACATAGGGCAAGGGAAATGGATCCATGGTTCAGGATCCAAGTAGTTAAAACTGGACTTTGCAGGTTGTAGAAGTATTGGTACCTGGCTTATATTTTCTTTAATATCTGAAGTTCAAGTCATGGAAGAGATCTTGAATTTGGTGATTGTACTTGATAATTTAAGATTTAGAATGCTTCAGAGATGTGCAAAATATTACTTTTTGCTGATGAATAAGCAACAAGTTGGTGTTGGGAATTTTTGTGTGATTTTGGTATTCAAGAATGTGATATTTTTACCAACATAAAAGCCACTACATACTGTTTTATGCATGTGAGCCTGCTTAGAATACCAAATTTGATTTCAGTGTTCATGATTGAAGTGGCATTTGGCACCTAAATTACAATACCTATCTCTATTCCTTGAAATTGAAAAATAACCAGAGTCCTCCTCAATCCTGAAGTAGAAAACATTTAAGTTAAAATTCTAAGCTATAACTTAAGATGATTCCTCTTCACATAGTATCAAGTAGTAATGTTATCTGTGTAACATCAGCAAAACCAAGGCTACCAAATTATTTCTGACCAGTGACCACCACTTTACAATTGGACAACTTTTATACACTAGCTTGGTTGTCACCAATAACCAACCACTAAAAAGCAGCGGTGTCTATCATTTGACACTATGGAGTGACCATTACTACAAATTGTTACCTATTAACTCATTGAGAACCACTACCTCTGTTAACTATAGTCACTGACATACATAGAGCTAGAATTTTGAATTGTACTTCTGTGTAGTCATAATACTGAAATATATTACTACCTAACTGAACTAAAATTATAATTTATAAATGCAATTCTGAGTTCAAATTCAGTAGTTTTGAAGAGTTTCTTGGCCTAGAATTTCTATGCTTTGTATTTGATGGTTATCATTTGGACTTAGCTCAACATCTTTTGTGGAGGACACTATAAATGTGCTTGTGCATGTTATAGGTGCTGACCTGATAGCACAAGGAACAGTATGAAGGTAGACTCCTTTGAAAAGAACTTCTCTCCAAAATGTCATTTTTCTTGCCAGATTAGAGGCTTCATTCATTTGCATATGAAGTTAATTGTGCGCTTTTTTTTAACATGGTGTAAACTAACTGATGCCTTATAATTTTTCAGGAATGGGTGACAGATAATCCATTTGTCATATCACCAAGAATTACTTTTGCGGTCAGTGTGCGCCTTCTTGGTGGACTAATGGCCCTGGGATACACGATTGCAACCATCCTTAAAAGAAACAGCCATGTCTTGTCTGATGATAGGATTTGTGTGAAACTAGACTGGCTTGAGCAACTAAATCGACATTATATTCAGGTAATGCTAGAACAAGCCTATAATACTATCTTACTACTGTTAAATTCTTTACAGGGATTCTACATTTGATTTGTTTATGTTCTTCTGGTTTTTCAGACTTGGTGTTTAGTTGTATATTCCATGTATCCTTCATGGTTTATCATCTGCTGGGTTTAGCATTTTTTACTTTATTTATTTTGATTTGTATATTGCTTGGTTTGTTTGGTTGATAACACATTATGTGTTTCACATAATAACAAACAGGTACAAGGAAGAGATCGCTTAGTTGTAATATACATAGCACAACAGTTAGGTCTGGAAGGTTCCTACATTCCTCGTACCTACATTGAGCAAATTCAACTCGAAAAGCTTGTAGATGAGGTTATGGTATGGCAACTTCCCTTCTGCTAATATCTAGTCCAGTATCAACATTCTGTGCTTGTTTGCATTAGCTTATTTTGTGTTCAGCAAAACATATAATCAAAATGTTACAACGAGAACTTTTGGCTGAAAAAATTAAGCAAAACCAAACATGTGCTCAGTCTAACTATTCCGCAGGCCCTGCCAGATGATTTAAGGACAAAGCTTAGCTTAGATGAAGATTTGGTGTCAAGCGCCAAAGAAGCACTTTCTAGAGCCTCCGCGGACAGGGTTGCCTTGAGACATAAGCATCTCAGGAGGTGAAAATTTTTCATCTATTGTATTTTATTTGTTTTTGAGAGCAAAGGTTGTCACTGACACAGGCTTCAATATTATATCCATGTCCTAGAAGTTTGAGGATTGAGTATATGTTCTTATGCATGGATGACCATACATTTAACATGTAAGGTTTGTCAGTTACCATGTTTTGTAATTCAGAATTGAAAATTGCATCAATCACACCATATTTATTAACTGCTGTGTTCTTTCTGGAGAAGTACTTTTTTGAATTGTTTGTTCAATAGTTCTGCTTCTTGATTGAGCTGTGAAGGAAAAGACATGTTTTGGAGTAAACAACAATTCAAGTCCTCCAAACTTAAAAACCTCAAAGTACGCCGTTGAGTGGCTATTTTCCTTAACTGCATCTGTTACTTAGGTGGACTAGGGGTCAAAGATGGGTCAAAAGTTTAATATATATATGTGCTGTTTTCACTTACGATATTTTGTGAAGCAGTGCATACATTTACATTTAGTTTTAACTTGTAAGCTAATTATCTGTTCCAGTTTATTGTTTTTAAATTCATTGTCACCATTTTTGACCAGTCAAATATATTTTGTCCAATGGCTTTGTTAATTTGTTTTGTTAGCTTTCCTTACTTGGTATTTCAAAGGAAAGGAGTTTCAACTCCTGCATCTGAACCATTTGGGGATGTGAAGAAATATAGCAGGGAAGCGGTGCAGGGTGCTTGTTTTTAATCCCAACCTTCGATAATGTGGGCAAAGCCTGCCAAAATTACACGCATATGTAAAGGAACCTCTCTTAACATTTAAAAGAACACTAGAAAGTAGCCTGATTAGTACTTCTCTCCAGTGATAACAGTATCAAAGCCATAAATTTGGGTCAAATTCAAAATCAGTTGGTCAAATATCTTTTAAAACTTTGCTCAAACTAGAGCTAAGTTTGTCGAATTATTCAATGCTGTACTGAGAGAAAATCAACTCAGCCATTTTACCAACATGGATGATTTCTAAACCATTTTGACTAGTGAATTGTAGCTAATGTCATTTGACCAACTTTTCTTTGCATACGGACAAGAGTTGATTGCTCTACACTAATTGGATATTTGTTGTACTTTTTGAATGTTGAGAGAGATTTTTGTAGATCTTGCAAATAGAGGGAAGGTATGTGCGAGGTTAGCTAAATCTTGGGGGGTTAAAGCAATTTTCCCAAAGAAACACATATATTGTTTACTTCATGGAAAACTGCTTTGAATTTAACTAATAATATGATTAATGTGTATCTTCAACAGTGGTATGTCACAGTCATATACAAATCAATGCGACAAGAATCGAGCCAAACTTACTGTATATGTTCCCAACAATCGAGGGTTTCATGAAAGAAATTCAGATTCCCCCACCACAACACTGGCTAATCAGGTAACTTCACTTTTGGTAATTTTAATTCTTATAAACATATTATTGTTATTTAAATATCAACTTTTCTATCTGTTCATTCTCCAATTAATTGTCTACTTTTTGGCTTCATTCTCGTAATATTTGTCACTTGGCAGGGAGCCGTCACTCAGCTTTCAGAACAAATTTCTTCATTAAATGATAGAATGAATGAGTTTACAAATCGTATTGAAGAGCTGAACTCCCAGTTAGCATTAAAGAAAAATTCTCCAAGCCAACAAAATATGACACTACAAGCTGAGGCCTGCAATGGTACTTCGCCCACCTCTTACTTCACTAGTTCGGATAATGGTTCCCTACCTGGATTTATATTGCTGAATTCCTCGTCTTCATCGCAATTAGCTAAGGAGTCACCTTTGATGGATGAGGTATCTCTTGTGATTCTAATATCCTATCCCACTTTAACAGCTGCATTTTTCTAGCAGGGAACAGTTAGATGGTTCGCATTATAACGAAACATGTCCAATTTCTCTCATCTAGTAAGATTTGTAATTTTGGTTTCTCCGTGCTTATGTTAATGTTTGGAACCTAGGATAGATGAAAGATGGAGGGTGACAGAAAGTCAATGTAGTGACATTTTATTTGAAGCCCCCTAAGAACAGCAAGGTGTGGTGGGTAATGAAAGTCAGGATTCCACTATAAATTTAGGAAGGCAATAAAAAAACATGCGAATTGTTGGCACATTTGTTTCTAAGATTTAGGTCGATTCTAGTATGTTACTTTTTAGTGGTCTAGCATAAAAATGGGCATTGATTTGACCTGAGATACAATAGTGAAAAACAATCCAAATTTTCTCTATTCTTGGTATAGGGCTTTCTTATCTGTGTATCACTATATTTCTCCAAGAATGGGTTTGTATTGGCTGTTAGGGTGTAAGTCATTTTCTTTTAAACACTCACCAGTTGTTTTGTGGTATTTGTTGGATAGAATTTGTTCTTGCCTTATAGCATGTGCTGGTGTCATCCGTTAAATTAATATAAACTCTCTGAATTACTGAGATGCATGACCTTTGAATGAATGCTGCATTAGTTTTTATTGATTTACGTGACTACTCCGTGTCATCAGATATCAGGTATTGCACGGGGTCAGCATCAAATAATGCTTCAGTTGGACAATCTCAACAATCTTCTCCGGCGTAGCTTGGGAGAGAGGTCTCACCAAACAAGAACTAACAGCAAAAGTGTGGCTACTGATTCAGATTCAAGAACCAACAGGAGAAGAGTTGCTACTGATTCAGATTCCACTGGACCTCGTGTTTTGGTGGCAATGGCTATTGGTTGTTTGGGGATCTTCCTGATGAAGGGTTTGTTAACCAGAAATTGATTTCTGTACATATAATCAGTGCTATACACACAGATACTTTTCTTCTACTTCATGACAACCTTCTGCTAAGAAAGGTGTTGAGGCATTGACAGTTAAAAAGTGATTCTGGAGGCACTTCAGCTTTCAGGATCATTTGAGGGGACGATGCCCACTGGAAATTTTGTAATTCCGTGGGCATACTTTGGTATCTCAGTTTATGATGTTTTCAACATTAAATACACAAGAAAATAAAATACCATTTTTTTTTGTAATAATAAAATCTCTTTTTTTTTTTTTTAATTGTGACTTCTGTGCTCATGTTTTTAATTTATACCACCCAAGATGTGATCTCAACCCGAGAAAAGAAAGTGCAATGAATGTCTGAACGGTTTTTAATTCATCCAGAGCACCATATGTATCAGTCAACTTACCAAAGCAATTTCTTTTCCCGATGGGGTGGCATAGCAATTTTCTTTTATACATCATCTTAAATCTACTTTGCATAATTTGGTAATGCCGGGTTGTGTTTTGGGGTCAATTTGACAATATATATTGTGATAACTAATTGAAAGGGAGAAAATACAAAGAAGACAAGCTAATGTCCCCAGAGTTGAATGCAAAAGTAATACATGAAACGGCTTAAATTATCAAATTGGTCATTGGAAGATTTTAACATATCATTTTATTATTTAAATTAGTTTTTGTTCATAGATTAATGTGACTGACTTTTAAATTTTTTAAAAACTAATTTTGATATTATTAAAATCTCTCGTAAATTAATGTGAAATCAATTAAATCTTTTAGATACCAATTTGGTCATTTAGTCATCATGCAGTTACGAGATAAATGGTGGGTATTATCATATAACTCTTCATTTTGCTTTTGCAGTATTTATATAATATACTATTCTTCACTTTTTTTTCCTTATATATGATTTAAATTAAGAATTTATTTAAAATTAATTTGCCTCTTTTTCTCTTCTCGATATTAACTACACTATTTTTCACAACGAAAACAGATGGCATGTTGTATTTAAAGAGAAAAGAGTCAGTTGAATACCTGAATGGGTAAAAATATGATACTATGAAAGCAGGTGGAGCAATCTGTGAACATAGGAAAGTGATTTTGGTACAACGTGAACATTTTAATGTCAAATGGACGTGCCACATGAACACTTGTATCTAATGGTGCCAATTTAACAGAGGACTGAATTGGAATAACTGCGATGATAGAGATATCTCGGTCAGGATTTCTTTATGCTGGAGATTAATATGAAATCATTTATATATTTTATTAGGGATGAATATGATAATTTATTTAGAAAAATAAAAATCGTGACTCAAAGCCATGGCTCCTTATTAAAAAAAAAAAGAGAGTTTATTATAGGATTTGAATTCTTACGAGGAAAAAAAAAAGCACAAAGTGACTTTGAATGAAATTAGTGATTTTGAATGAAATTGTGAACTTTATTAAAAATCATGGCCAGTTCTTTAAATATAAATTTTGTGTTTATTTTTCTCATAATAGATTGTCTCTCTTCTTAAAATAAAAAAAAGGATGCAAATTTGATTTTACGCTGCTTAAAGTAAAGTAAATAAGTTTCCAATTTTGATAGTCAGAAACTTTGTATTAAAAAAAGAAAGAAGTGGTCACGGTTCATTTTACACCATTTTATAAATAATATTAGAATTAATCATACTATGAAATGATTGTTTCTATTTGCACATTTGCACATTAGCACCGAATACTTGGGCTTTAGCTTTGGCACGAGGATCACATGAGCGTCTTCAATAGTCAATTGTCTTCGTCAAATTCAAAAATTTCTTAAGTGTTCAAAGAATAAAATATTTATAAAGAAATAAGGTATTTATCTTATTTTATATTATTTAATGGTAGCTATATCAATTTTATAAGCCATTAGTGTTTGCTTAATTTAAAGCTTTTTAAAGACAATACATTTTTTTTTAATCAGTTTGAATTGAAAGGTATAGTACACTATGGTATTGCATTTTCTTCTTAATTTTGCATGATTGTTTTTGTCATTAAAGTGAAGGTTCCATGAAATTTTAATTAGAAGAATGTTAATGGTTTGTATATTCTCAATATTTTTTATTTATTTATTTTCTTCTAAGGATTGTTTCATAATGTTTTTATTTATTTTTTTTAATGAAAGTTTCATAATTTTAAGCACCCATTGTTTTTCCATGAAATGTAGATTGAACATAGCTTTGAGTCAAACCAACTCGGTAAAACTGACTTATGTACCTTTTAAATTAGATTTCGCAACAAATATAAGGAATTGCATTTTGATCTAGCCAAAGGTCATTGTTTTAACATTCGTAATATAAATTTGCTTTGTTGGTTTTGGAGTTAGATATAATGCTTGCTTTTGAGGACTCAACAAATGAGATTGAGCAAGATATAGTAATGTTGAAAGAAGCAAAAGTACCAAGGTACTGAAACCATGTATGTGTTCAATTTGGGGTATGTCTGTGTGTTCATATATGTTTGAATATGGACACATGCATTTTATAGTGTGTTTTTGTTCATGAAACCATGAACCTATTTAGTACGTGTGCTTTTTTTATATTTGGTCAATCATTTGCCAGTGTATTTGTTATAATGTTGATAAAATATACTCTTTGATTAAATTTCTAGTTTACTTATCACCCGTACGTCAAGAAGAAGGCTGATCATAGTACTCACGTTGATCAAATCAGTGACCTGCCAAGGAATGTCATTGATGGCATCCTAGAGTGCCTACCTATCACAGATGTAGTTAAAACTAGATAAGGGTGGCAAATGAATGGATTTGATGGATTTTGAAGTGGATCATAATGGATGGATTAAAAATAAACCAATAATGTATTTATAATCCATTAAAACATTGTTAAAACTATACAATCCATCTCTGACTTATTTAAATGGATGATATCTAATCCATCAATTAATTCCTTCTAATGGATGGATACTCAGTCCATCCATTCTTAACTAAATGTTCTACACTCCTTTATCTAAATACATTTTATTCTCTAAACCATGCATATGGATATTCCATTGATCCAATAAATATTATGGTTAGTCCATTAACCACTTATTAATTCCTTTTATTTGCAGGAAGTAAAATAGGAAATTATCGTTGTTTGTCATTGGGCTTGAATGTGTGCATGCAAAACACATCAAATGTATTCATTGTATCTTGAAGGAAATTTGCCTTGGTCTATTTACACCCAGTGATTAGGAAAACTGGTGGGGCCAAGGGTGAAATTTGTATGCCTTGAAGAGTCTGCGCACAAATTCCCTATTTTTCACAGACTTCTCCAGCAAAGGTCTTTTGCAAATCTTCTCAAGAAGCCATCTTTACCAGAGATCACCACTAACAATGCTTCTTTAAGGGAGATGACCTTGCACTTTCTTCTCACCACTTTGAAGGTTGAGTACGTGTTTAGTAGCCCAAGGCTAGAAGAAAGAGAAGATGAAACTGTAGTAGAAACAAGGGAGAGGCAAAAGTAGGACAACAATGACTACATCTCCATTGGACATATTTGAATGGGATGAGTGATGCACTGTTCGATGTCTATCAGAACTCTGCGTCTGCTAAGGAACTTTGGGAGAAACTAGAGGCACTATACATGACAGAGGATGCTGCCAGCCAAAAATTCCTAGTCAGTCGTTTTAAGAATTACAAAATGATATATGATAGGCCTGTTATGGAACAGATGCATGAAATTGAACGTATTTTCAATAATTTCAAACAACATAACATGCATATGGATGAAACCATCATTGTCTCCTCAATTATAGACAAACTTCCTCCCTCATGGAAAGCTTCAAAAGAAGTCCAAAACATAGAAAGGATGACTTTTCTCTTGAGCAATTGGCTAATCACCTTCTTCTAGAAGAAGAGTATCATAAATAAGATAATATCAAAGACCAATCTGCTCATGGAAAAGTCCATGTGATGAAGGGGAGTCCCACAAGTCCTCTAAAAAAAGGATCAAAGCTGCTGCATAACTCCAAGCCAATGGAAGCAACAACAATAACAACAAGAAGAGAAGAAAGGGGAGTTGTTTCCATTGTGGAAAGCCTGGACACTACAAGAATGAGTGTTGTTTCTTGAAAAAAGTTGAATAAAGGAAAGGCGTCCAAGGACAATCTAGTAGCTGTCATCTTTGAAGTCAACATGATTGAAGATATTGAAGCATGGTGAATAGATTCTGGAGCCACCCATCGTATGTGCAAGAACAAAGAATTATTTAAGACTCTTAAAGAAGAAAAAGAAACTATTATGTACATTGAGAATGTTTCAATAGTACAAATCAAAGGAGAGGGGACTATGGAACTTGAATTCACTTTTAAAAAAATTCTCACTTTAAATAATGTATTTTATGCCCCAAAAGTTAAGAATAATTTAATTTATGTACCCATTCTTAATAAGTTTGAATTTAAGTCTGTATTTAAGGGAGACAAATTTATACTCTCTAAGAGAGACAAGTTTATACTCTCAAAAGTCACGTAACAATAATAATAATAATAATAATAATAGTATTTAAAAAAAAGGAAATAACACTTGTAAAATTTAAATGAGCATAAACAAAAGGAATGTGACATGTGCACATAGATAAAACCAAATACAATAAAACGTATAAGAGAAAGAAAAAACAAATAAAAGGATAAAGAATAGAAACAAAAACAATTGGATATTAAATAAAAAAAATAAAGTGAGATGAAACAAGCTACAAGAACTGCCCAAATGGATAAGAAAAGCAGGACAGGCTCGGTGCAGTACATGAACCCAAGGCCAAATATTAGTAAATGATCAAACTAAAAATTGGGATTAAGAAGATAAACCTAACATGCTTGAGACAGGGGTTTATGGGGAAACTATGGGATGATGGTGAATATGGGTTTTGTTATAGGGCCATGACAGTAGAAGATGGGCAAAAAAGGATTCACATGGTGGAGAAATCCAACAAACCCAGAAATCTCATATGTGCACAATACTCAATAACTAACATCTGATCAGGCTCGAGCGAGTAAACTATGCTCGTGAGCCTGACACAATATATTAACCCAAAATTTTAAAGCATTAAGTTATGGGTTTTTCAAATTATGTAGTCTTCACTTAACACATTCCTATCATACGTGACACTTAAATTCTAACAATAAAAGCCAATTAGTGTGATGTGTGCAGCAAGGGATATGCCATTTACTGGTGGTGCCTTGAGTACAGCGAGTCAAATGCTACTTTGTGCAGTATGTGCACTGTGTAGGCGAGTGGCCTGCAATGAGAAAATGGGTGCAGAGAAAGAAAATGTAAGAGATGTTAAAGGGGGAAGCCAAAGACACCAGCCATGTTGGTCCTAAAATGGAAATGGTACAGTCTGCATGAGAGGAAAAAGGAAAGAGACGAGAGAAAGGGAGATGTAGTGGGCCTAATCTGATTTGAAGAATTAGGCTCTACAAATTGGGTTTTAGTCTATCTTAATTTTTTTATTATTTATTTTTACTTAAAAAACTTTGTTTTAAGATTTTAAATTTTTTCTGTTTTCCTTAAGTAAAAGTAATTCCGACAAAATTGGGTATTAACAACAAGTAAGCAAGTAAAAGAGAATGAATAAATAAATATATAAAAAGTCATATATATAACAAATGATAATTAACAACAATAATAAATACTCTAAATGACAAAAAATGAGATAATATACTTAAAGAAGTCACTTAGACAATATGACCAGGTGCGGACCATTTTTTTTATAGATTTACCATTAAATCATATATAGTTGGTTAAAATTAAATTTTATTTAAAGATAACATAACTATTTAAAAATATTACATAACTTTATATTTTAATCTTAACCATTCATTCTATATATATAAAGGGAATAAAAAAAATTCAATACTGTACATTTTCAAATTGTGTCTTCAGAAACTCACAAACTCAATTGAAAATATCAACCATAATTTTTTCATTGCACTTGGTTTGGCCCATTCATTCTTTAACGACCTTAAATTTTCCACTTGGGCTCCACCTATAACACTAAAGACCCTCAACACCATTTCATTTGCTACCATTTTAAAAGTCCATGTTCATAAAGTTTAATTATCCGAGTAATATCCTCAAAGTTGTCTAACACAAAGTTTAATTATAATCTAACAAGAGTATATGTAACATCTAAAGCATTTGAAAGGTAATAGCTTTGTAAAAGAATGTTTGTATGTGTTCTCTTTCCTTGGATTTTCAGTTGTTAATCTAACATCAAAAGCAGTGAAACAAAGTTTAATCAAAAGTCACATTAAAGGAATAATTTTGCTTACTGAGTCTTCAAGATCGTAAATTTTTGCTCTTGAAGTAGTCCTACATTGATCCAGTTGTTGCAAAAAACATCATTCTGTTCATGAGTAATTTCCAACCTTTTAAGCTGTAACGATCCGGAAAACAAAATCCTAGCAAACACCAACTTCTCGACCCTAACTCCTTAATACTCACACATCGAAGTTTCTCAAAAATAATTTCATTGTAGGCTTGGGTCCTTGCAAATTCAATATCAAGATTTTTATTTATTTTTATTTGTTCAGTACAAATGTAATTGGGCCTCATCGGTGATAAGGATGACTAGTATACCAGTGAATAAAGGATAAAATCCTAAGGAGATAGGATTAATATTCAAATTAAGGCTAATGGTAAGGCTTATCCACATCTTTAAAAGATCCTCATCGTAATCAAATTAGGCCACCATGCCTAATCCTTGCATATATATAAAGGAGCATACCTCCAAGTATGATTAATCTATCCTAACACTTAAGCCTACTAAGCTTTCTCCTAACTTGAGCATCGAAGTGTTTTTGCAAGTACTCCCACCACATCAGCTCACTTCGGATTTAGTCCAAAATAGTATTATCCCAAATTAAAAATTTATCTAATTAAACTACTTATTCAAAACGGCTTATCACAAAATTTCATCTATATCAAAGTATGATTAAGACTAACCAGGGTCAGGTTTCCAAAATTAAACTCATTTTCTAATGCAAAACTAATCTTACATAATTTTAGAGACTTGAAGTGAATTAATAAAGGTGGCAATGTCTTCTCTAGTCAAGCCTAAAACTAATCGTTCTAAGACAACAAATATCAAAATAAAAGAGATGCAAAAATCATCAAAAGATATTCAACAATAACCTACCAAGTATTGTATCAAGAAACTTCAATAATCAATGTTGTTTTGTACTAAATCTAACGAGTAGTTTCGTACCTGGGATTGAACTGAGATATTGGAAGTTCTGGATCTAAGATGCTTGAATATTGAGGAAGGTAGGCAGTATCTGCAAAGCACTTCGACGCTCAAGTCAGGAGAAAGCTTAGCAGGCTTTTAGCGTTAGGATAGATTGATTATACTTGAGGGTTGCGTTTCCTTTATGTAGGCATGGATTTGGGGTGATAACCAAAGTTGAATAGGATTAGGACACCTTATCATCGTCTTGCATTTCTTTCTTTCATCAGTTTAGGACCAAAGTCCTATTTTTATGTCAAGGTGCAATGCTCTATTCATGATTAATATGAAGACTAAGTCTTCATGTCGAGACATTTGTCCGACGTTAATGTTTTTCTCAAAATAACTTACTCCACGGACTATCATTTTGGGTGGCACAAAGGGGCCTATCATATTGTTTTAGAGCAAAAGGAAGTGGCTCACTACCTTGCTAACAATCATTATTGAAAAGGTGTAAAGAATAGTAAATAGCTGAGATGGCTTTAACGACATAACTAATAATTTGGCCAAATAAATAACTTTATTTTCTTATAGTCACCTCAGCTATATATTATGGTTAGAGGGAAAGTGTACATCGTTGTGCTAAATACACTTATTACATAGAAAAATCAAAGACATATTAAGAAATTACTATCTCGGATTTAAACATCCGAGGTTATCACTATCTCGGAATTGACATTCGAGGTTCTGCTAAATAGTTTAGGAACTTCGTTTATTGATTTTGAGGCTGTTGTTGTAACATTGCCTTACAAGTGTTTGATGTCCTTTGACCACTGCCGTTTGATCCTCTCTCGTGATGAACTTCATCATTAAGTAGAGAGTGAAAATGATTACCTCGAATTGGTTGAGGAAAGGTCTCTCGAGGATAGCGTTGTAGGCAGAAGGACAATTGATGACTAGGAACTTTACTTTTATTATTTTGAAATTCGGCTTAGTCCCCAGCGTGAGGTACAACTCAATATATCCTTTAACCTTCACTTGACTTACGTGGAAACTAACTAGGTTTCCAAAGAAAGGTTAGAGGTCAGTTTCAGGTAGGTTGAGCTGTTTTAAAGGTATTGTGATAAATGTCGTCAGCAAACTCCCTTGGTCGACTATAACATGCTTTACTCATGAATTGGCTATAGTGGCCAAGATGAGAATAGGATCGTCGTGCCCAAGTAGGATTCTTTCAAGATCTTCTTCCGAAAAAGAAATAGTTAGAGTTTTGTTAAGACTCTTCTTTTTAATTTGATGATGGGTGATGTTTAATATCATCTAAGATATTTCTTCCGTGATGACTTAGATTCACCACCTCTTACAAAACCTCTAAAGATGGTGGCTATGGTCAGGGAGACTTCATCATTGTCATCCCGTACTTGAGACAGATGTGTCTTTGAGTCTTTACTTGGAGATCTTTATCTGCTTCTTCTTCACACTTCGGACTTCAGGTGATTGAACCATTCTTGACCTAGTGATTTCTGGATGTACTTTTGGAGTTTTTCCTGTTGGATCAAGGATTCTATGGCATCTCGAAGATCAAAACACTCTTCTGTGTTGTGCCTATGGTCATTGTGGTAGTTACACCATTTAGACTTGTTCGTGGTCTTTTTGTGGAATATTGGCCTTGACTTTGAAAGTTTGCCGAACTTAATATGATAAACTTCCTAGAGGATTTTCTCTCTGGGTGTATTTAGAGGAATGTACTCATCGTAACCACCTTGGGAGACTAGCTTTTTCGGGGGGTCTCAAGATAACTTTCCAGAATCTTCTTTCTTCTTATAGCTTTCGCTAGGACCTGTAAAATCCTTTTTGGATATTAGAATTTCCTCTATTTTGATATACTTCTTGGATTGGAATAACAGGTAGTCAAAATTTTAAGGTTCTTTTTTCACTAGAGTGGAAGCGAATGACCCTAACTTTAAGCCCATGAGGAAGTAATCCATAGCCATGCCCATATTAAGCTCTCTAACTTGCATGGCTTTTTGTTAAATCGGTTGATGTAACCTCAAAGTGACTCAACACAGCTTTGCTTGAGGTTAAGTAGTGTCGTGGAGGATTTCGGTTGACTTTTGCTTATGATGAAATGGCTGAGAAATTTGTTGGCTAACTACGAGAATTTGTTAACCGATTGAGGTTCAAAGGAATAGAACCATTTCAAGTCTGCTTTCTTAAGGGTTGTTGAGAAAACCCGACATGAGATAGCATCAACAGCTCCTACCTTGATTGCTAGGATAGAATTGTTATATGTTTCTCGGTGTTCTCATGGATCAGTGGTTCCGTTATACAGTTCCATAATCCTGGGGACATTAAAGTTATTGAAAAATTTTACTCCCATTATGAAGTCAAAAAAAGGATGGCAATAAGTCTATCCCTCCTCAAAGCGTTGAATAGCTTGGGAGAATTACGACTTATTTTCCTTATCAAGGCCGTCCAGCTTGGATGGCGAGACAGATTCTACTACACATTCACTTGTATGATCTTGTAGCATACGATGGTTCTCATCAATTCGATGATTTTGGTTTGCTATCATAATGAGTATAGCAATGCTGTTGGGATTTTGATTTTGTTGAGGATTTGCCTGATTAGGCTATGCCCCATGGTTGGGAATAAGATTTTCCTTGGATTCTAGAGAGATCCTGGCTAAGGATCAGCCACAGTCAGTGGTTGCAAAACTCCTCTTGGTAGAGGTATTCCACTAGCGTTATTAGTGGAGGCTTATGCTCCGTCATGATTTCATTTTGCATTCTACGCTTGCCTTCTTGTGTTGGCCATGGTAGAGTGATTGGGAATAGAAATTTAATTGATTCCCATAGACAGCACTAATGTTTTGTATAAAATCTGAGAAGTAGTTTCGTACCTGGATTGAGCCAAGATATTAGAAGCTCTGGATCTGAGATGCTTGAATACTGAGGGAGGTGGGGGGTACCTACAAAAGTGCTTTGACGCTTAAGTTAAGAAAAAACTTAGCAGGCTTTTAGTGTTAGGATAAATTGGTTATACCTGAGGGGTGTGTTCATTTTATATAGGCAAGAATTTGCGATCATAACCCTAGTTAAATAAGATTAGGACTCCTCAATGTTATAGATAAACTTATCATTTTGTCTTAATTTGAATATTAAACTTATCTCTTTAGGGTTTTATCTCATACTTGTTAATGGCCTGGCTACTTACGAGACCCAATGATATTAGTACCAAACGAATGCTAACATCCACAATATCAAATAGAGATTGAAAGGAACCATTAATATTAAAGGTGGCATTTAGATCCGTCAATTTATGACCCATCCAATACATCCACTTATAAATCCAATCCAATCCATCTAATTATAATAATATATTTAATGAATTTAAATGGATTGGGTTATTTTTAGTTAATGAATGGTTAATTAACTAACCAAAATATTTTTTGGATCCAGTGAATTTATATATATGATTTGAAGAATAGAATGTTGTTGTGGCTTTTACAAGCTCTAAAATACTCGCAAGTACACGAATCATACAAAAGTATAGTCTAGCAAATATGTGGGGTGATCCCGTAGAGACTTTGAGTTAAGTTCTTGGTCTTGATAAATTTTTCTAATCTAGTTGGACAAAAACAATTCAAACTCTAAAATTAAAACAATGCAGAATTAAATTACTCAAAACAAAAATAAAAATTAATAAACACAACAGATAAATTGAGGAGGTAACCAAATACGAATTGATTAAGGATCAAAATCCACCAAGATTAATTTTAACATCAACTAAGTAAGATATTATTTCTAAATAATTATCTCATGAATATCTAGCGGCCAAGCGTGTGTTTAATAAAAATATATTGATTAAGTTCTAAAAGTCATAATCAATTGTATGCTTTATTTACCTAATTAACAATAAACTATCAAATCATCAATTGTATTTCTATATCACAATTGATATCCAACAACTAACGTTAACACTCAAATTGCAAGAACAAACTCAAAGTATAAGAAAAGCATGACTAAACTCATCTAAAACTATATTCAAACTAACAAATAGACAAATAAAATAATAAACAATAAGATATCTGAAATTGGATAATCATAATCTAACACAGTTTTGTTAAAAGTAATAAGGTTTCATTATCATCTTAGCAAAACAAATCTAAAGAAACATATAGGGGTTAAATGATAACATCTCTTTAATTATTGCCCTCTTGTATGATACAGTACCCTTTCGCACCATCTTTTGTGTTGTGCTCCAAAGCCTCTTGGCTCGCCCCCTTCCCAAAACTCCTTTGGGGTTCTATTCCCTCTCTATTTATTGTCACTTAAGTTTCTTCCTCGTCCAAGTAAGTAATCATGGCCATAAACCTCCATATCTTAGGCAATATTTTCACTTAATTAAAGGATTCATTTTGTATTATGTATGCATTCAAAACAAAATCAATATCAAATCTGCTCCAAATCATTAATATCCAATTAAATCAGCGTCAAATTTACTCCAAATCTTTAATATCTAATTAAATATGTTCCAAATTTTTAATATCCTACAAGATATTATAATTAATTAAAATCAACATCTTTTAAGAAAAATAATCAATAATGTCACAAATTTATTAAAATTAATTTAATTCAAATCATAATAAAGTCTATTTTTTATATGAAAAATATATAATTTTACGCTTTTATCACAATCCCCAATTAGCCTATTGCTAGTTCCTAGCAATGAAAGTGACTTAAAACAAAACTCAAACTGGAGATATTTCAAACTAATCGAATCCAATTTTCTCAACACAAGAATATCAGTCACATGCACAAAATACCAGTTACAAAAATTTCAGCAGTCATCAAAACTCAATGTGTGTGAATAATCTAGTTATTACAAACATAGACTCCTTGCCTCAAAATATTATAATTAAGATACCTATAAGAGAACACACTTTAACAATGCAAATCTCACACGTGTTAATTACCCTTAACAAGAGAATCACTCAAAATAGGGTATATCACTCATAATTAGTATATGTGAGTAGAGTAGTGGTAATCAAATAAAAAATCTCTCACATGAAGTATATAGAAAGAACTCTCAATCAAGAAAAAATAAATATCGTTTTATGAATGGATGCGAAGAAAATATTTAATGTCTCACCTTTGGATCAACCATGTATATTGAAAGAAATTTTGCAATCCCTTAGGTCAAATAGTACTTTATTAGCTTGTAACGTTGGGACAAAGGTAAAAATATCAAAATTAAAGGGTAATAATGAATATCAAAAGTGTTTTAAGAATACTTAGAAGCTCACATTTTCTGCACTTTGATTTCAACATCTTTCTCTTTTTTTTTTCTTTCACCTTATTTACCAACCTTCATAACTAACAATTATACTTTTTTCACCTTTTTTTTTTTTCTTTTGCTCTCTTTTTTTTTGGCTTTTTTTCTTTTTCAATTTTTTGTAATTTCTCAAAATTCTTTTCATATCACCTTATATTGCAATATAATACTTCTTCCCTGAAACGGTTGGGATAGGGTTAAGAGAGAAAAGGCTTAATAAATAGGCTCAGTGGGGGGAACTAGTGAATAATGGCAATATGAAAGAAATTTTTTTTTTAAAGACTCAAAATAAGAAACATTGCCAAATATGATCTCTTAGGGAACTTCATAACTGTTCCAATTTCCATGACATCACATTCAAGTGCAATATAAAAAATTTTTTAGCCAAAGTCAATAGTAATAGCAATGAAATGATCCAATGAAGAAAAAGAAAAAAAATTATGAGCACGCAACAAAAAAAATAATATGACGGCCAAGAAAATACTCTCACAATAAAAATCAATGGTTCACAACTCACAAGGTTAAAAATTGTATCCATATGCTCTCCTCAAGTTCTCTAATTATTTCAAATTTTTAATAAAGAGATACAAATGTGTAGTTACATGAAAGTGCAATAAATTGAGTAATGATAACAAAAATTTTTCACACAACTGTAGCATAATGAAAACATGACTGAAATTTCAGGTAACTCCCATCTCCATTCAAAACTAAACATTGTCCTCAATGTTTAAAAATTAAATCCAAACTCATGAAATAATTACCAATATACATCAAAATAGTTGTTGGGACAAAAAGAATAAAAGATAATGGGGAAGAGTTACATACTTGAAATTTTTAACAATTAAGAGGGAAGAAGAAAGAGAAAAACTTATCCCTGAAAAATTGTTAGCAAAGAATTATAACAAAAATAAACTAAACTAATCTAAAGAAGCATATTAAGAAACAATTTTTTTATTTTTTCAATTTTTTAATTTTTTTGTTGACCGACACTATTTACATCCCCATACAAAGGCTCTGAAATCTAGGAGACACTAAAGCCGACTCAAAAACACTAATTACTACCAAGCATCATTACACTTTAATCATATGTATCATGAATTAGTCTTAGTTTCACATTAACAAGAATATCCATAAATTTAGCATAAGTAGGCACCAATTTAATAGAATGTAAAAAAAAAAAAACATAAATATGTACCTGTTTCAGCACTTCTAAAATATCACAAAAATTGTGCAATGTCATTAGGCTTTACTAAATTATGAGTTATTAGAGGGATCACAAGCACAAACTCTATTATCTCAAACTCTATAAATTTAGGGACAGACACATTAAGCTCTAGGGAGGAGTGATCCTCATTTAAAATTTGTTTATCCCTAAAGTTATCAACGTCTTGTAACATCTCATTGTGCTCAATTGGCACTCCATCATTATCATTAACTTGCTTGCCAGAACCAAAGGTAGTGATGGACTAAACTTACTCTTATTCCTTATTAGAACTAGATGTTTCATTAAATCCATAATTTCCCTCAAGATTAGGCATAAACTGGTTAGGACACTCCTTTTTCACTTCTTTTACCATCAGAGTTGCTACTCAATCCACTTGAACTTGTAACCTAGCTGTGGCATTAGTATTTTCTAGGATAACAAGTTTTAGCTCTTGTGTAGCAATTTTGAACTCTTGTGTATCTTGATGTGTGGTTTCTATGAATTCCCTAAGGGTTTCTTTTAATGATAGCTACTGCCTAAATTGACTTTCTTCTTGGGTATCCATTCTTAACTCATGTATTGGATTGGTATTTCGTTGGTTGGTAATTTTTAAGTCCTGTGTGAAAGCTTTAAGGGTGTCTTCTAATGATGAGAGTTGCCTAAACTGTTATGTAAGCTAAGTAGGGACATAAGAAAGTTGATAGTAGCCTTGGTTAGGTGGATAGTATTGATAATAACCTTGGTTAGGTGGGTAGTATTGAATTTGATTTTCTAAATATTAATCACCTAAGTTATTGGGATAATAATTGTGTTGTCATGAAAAATTAGGATGATTTTGCCAATTAGGATTATATGGATTATAATATGAATTAGCAAAAGGTCTCCTTGAATTATTCAATGCACACATATATGAAATATGCATAGGACTCCCACACAATGAACATATATCATGCTGGACACATTTAATGTAATTCATTTAAGCACTGTGGTATGACAATAGAAAATAATTTTTTTTTATTTTTTTATATAAAAAATCAACTAGTAGAAGAAGAAATTGATCAAAACTCAAAAACTCTACTTCCAAATCCTCAGTAACAGTGCCAAAAACTTATTGCGGCCTTTACAAGCTCTAAAATACTCGCAAGTACATGAATCATACAATAATATAGTTTAGCAAATACAAGGTCGATCCCACAGAAACTTTGAGTTAAGTTTAAGGTATTGATAAATTGTTCTAATCTAGTTAGACAAAAACAATTCAAACTCTGAAATTAAAACAATGCATAAATTAAATTACTCAAAAAAAAAATAAAAATTAATAAGCATGACAGATAAATTGAAGAGTTAACCAAATACGAATAGACTAAGGATCAAAATCCACTAAGATTAATTTTAACATCAACTATGTAAGATGTTATTCTCAAATAATTATCTCATGAACATTTAGCGGCAAAGCATGTGTTCACAGAAAATATATTGATTAAGTCATAAAAATTATAATTAATTGTATGCTTTATTTACCTAACTAATAGTTAACTATCAAATCATCAATTGCATCCCTATATAGAAATTACAATTGATATCCAACAATTGTCATTAACACTCAAACAACAAGACCAAACTCAAAGTATGAGAAAAGCATGATTGAACTCATCTAAAATTTTATTCAAACTAACTAATAGGCAAATAAAACAACAAACATTAAGATCTCTAAAATTGGGTAATAATAATCTAACATAGTTTCTGCTAAAATTAACAAAGTTTCATAATCATCTTAGCAAAACAAATCTAAAGAAACATACAAGGTTCAAAAGATAACATCTTCTTAATTCTTACCCTCTTGTATTGTGCAATACCCTCTCGTACCAGCCTCTACATTGTACTTCGAAGCCTCTTGGCTTGTCCCCTTCCCAAAACTCCTCTGGCGTTACCTCTCTATTTATAGCCACTTAAGTTTCCTCCTTGTCCAAGTAAGTAATCGTAGCCATAAACCTTCATATCTTAGGTAATATCTTCACTTAATTATGGGATTCCTTTTAGGTTGTGTATGCATTCAAAACAAAATCAGTATTAAATCTACTCCAAATCTTTAATATCTAATTAAATCAATGTCAAATCTATTCCAAATCTTTAATATCTAATTAAATATGTTCCAAATTTTTAATATCTTACAAGATATCACAATTAATTAAAATCAACATCTTTTAACAAAAATAATCAATAATGTCACAAATTTATTAAAATTAATTTAATTTAAGACATAATAAAGCCTATTTTTATATGAGAAATATGTAATTTTAGGCTTTTATCAAATGTATTTGGATATAGGAGGAGTTTAGATGTATCTACTTGAGGATAGATGGATTAAATATCCATCTATTAAAATAAATTAATGGATGGATTGGATATTCATCTATTAAAATAAGTAATAGATGGATTGAATGTTTTAACAATTTTTAATGGATCCTATAGGAATTATTGGTTTATTTTCTATCCATCAATTTATGAGCCAACCCAAAATCTATCCAATCTATCCATTTGCCATCGGTAATCAATATGAATAAGTTGAGAATTCGACACCCAAGCTGGATGAATAAATAATAAAGCAAGAACATTGTTCCCGCTCATAAACAGAAGCTCTAAAACACCGTTATATGAAAGGTGCCTCTGGATAGAGGCATCAATGCAAATACTTTGAGTGTTGATGCAGTTTCTTACTATCAAATTTTGGTGCACTCTAAAGTTGTAGAGAAATATAGTGAAAGAATTATTGACGAAATCCACGTTTTCAAATACAGTAACAATTAGCTTTCTGAATCGTCCAACTGTGGTCAGAGAGTAGTACCAAGCCAGAGAACTCCAAGCACTTGAGTTCCCGGAGGGAGAAAAATGCATAAGTAAGTTCAAAGACAACTTTCAAAAATCGAAATGACAACATACTGATTTTAGGTACCAATTTAGACAGCAAATTTATCAGTGTAAGACTTGTTTCCGAAGGAGAGATTAATAATTTTATTATGAGTTTTCTTTGCTCAATAAGTATTCTCTCCAACACATCGTTCAATATGACGTCATATGGTTAATCTTGACCATTAATGCTAATTAGTTCATGAAATTCCAACTCAGGCTAAGATAGAATGTTATTTTTCTAACTTGCTAAAAAGATACATGTTCTTTCTCTATCTGTTGATGGAATCATAGAGAAAATGAATTTTATTTTGGTGATATGTATATCTGTTAATAATATTCTGTACATAAAAGAATATTCCTTCTCCATTAAATTGCTTTAATTAAGTGAATATTACAAAAAGATTTACTCCATTCTCTAACATAATTTAGTGTTTAGAGTATTTAGTTGATTCTGACAGATTTGAAAATCAGAAAATGGTAAGTGGTGTTTTCTTTTAGGAGGATTCCAATGGTGGAAATTCGGTCAAATTTCAGTGTTTAGAAGAAGGTTAATTCCTATATTTCAATTATACTATGGTTGGAGAATTCACAAGAGAGGAAATAAGAAACCAATTCATATGTTTTTTATTCTCCGTAATATGTTTAACGAACTGTTCATGGTGTGTAACATAAGGGAAAATATCATCTAAGTATCTAACTGTTCATAGTGTAATATGCATTTTCTGGTTGGATGGGAAATCATGGTTAAATGCTGCAAATCCTGGTTATATCATCTAAATGCTACATTTTCATGATTTTTTTGATAAATCTTAAACATCATATCTTCCATAATAAAATAAAACTCTTAAAACACAGTAATTACAATGTATCAGATATGTTATGAAAATCTCATTAAACACATGGCATTTAAAAATATGATGGAGTTATTACGTAGTACAAATTTCGTCCTGGTCTTTCACAAAAGTGGGTCCACAAGCTATTCTTGACATAATCTGTGAGGTGGTTCTCACTAACAAAACTAAATGTTTCATCAAATTTCAACTCTCGAAATGGTAGCATGATGTCCCTCCAACTTTCATCTGTTAATGGCATCATTCGCACGAGGGCTCTTAATGTGCTCATTTCTATATTGGTTACTATTTCAATGGTTGGACGTCTTCCATCCATCTCTCAATTCGGCTATGAAGTCTTGGGTTCAGTTGCAAATTTTAGTATGAGTTTTCAAAAAAATATAATCGCAGCTACAATTTCAATATCAATAAATTTTTTAAAAGAAGAAATAAATTTCAAAGTGGTTAAACCACTTGTTAGAACTTAGAACAATCAAATAACCGTTTGAGAAAAAAGAGATAATATTTCAAGTGACAATTAATTTAGAAAACCAAAGAAAATGGAACAAGAAAATAATTTGAGAATAGCTTAAAGTATATATTCAGAACCTTACCGGACTCATTCAGACACCAAAATACACGACAGTTAAAATGTAATATAAGTGTTCACAAAGAAAAAACATAATCTATGTGTGTGTGCCTTTCTTGTATCTTGGTTCAATACATGCAATTTTCACCTGCACAGACATTTAAGCCAAGCATCACAGAAGGTGAATCACACATCCCTCTACCTGATTTCTTGGGAACTATTATTACGAGAAGGAAGACAATATATAAAAAGATGGCAAAATAAAAAAGATTTGATTTTCTTGAAGGTTCTTTTTTACTCAAATCAATTACGACTCTTGTTAATGTGTAGTAAAGAATAAGAAAGAGGAAAGAAGATTAATTATTAAAGAATAGGATTGACATGGTAAAAGAAGATCATAACCATGGCTCACATGAACGTCTGAGTTATGTACCTTTAATTGATTCAATAGCTTCTTTATTGTTGCATGTACTCGCAATAGAGCAGGATATTTTGTTCTTGTTACGTGTAGAGAGACACAGTAGCAAGAAGAGGCTATCTTAAGGGACCACTGAATAATGCTGATATGAGGAAACGGTGAAAGACAGAGAGAAATTTATTGCTTTGTTTCTACGTTCAAGTCTCTGATAAGAAAGGAAGGAAAAATTTTAGAATATCAATTAAAAGGTCTGACCTATAGACTTCTTCTTCTTGGAGATTTAAAAACATGACTAATTCCCATTACATTATGGATCATCATACTAGAACACAATTAGGATCTTAGGAATTCATGGTTTTCACATACATTAATATCAAAACAATAAGTGGTACTAACCTTTATCCATGATGCGGAATGAACTTCAGATCTGAAAGCCTTACTGAATCTTTATCGGTCCCTTCCCCTTACGTACTTACACCTTTGACTTACTGATGGAAATAAAACTGTTTGGTTGGTGTATCCTTATGGGTAGAGACTGAATATATAGGGGTTTAATATGAAATTCAAACCCATAAGATAGTATCATCAGTTATCGGTTTCTTTCGAATTTCAAAACCATCAATTATCACTTAGGATAATATCCTATAATCATTAGATAATTGCTCCCATCAAGCAATTACTTAATTATCCTCCCTTACAACTAATTTACCTTTTAGTCCTTTAATATGTTTTAATTAAATCATCATTAATTCCCATTAAACATGAGACATATTTCTAACATTCTCCCACTTGGCTCATGTGGTAAATGTCATATCATGATTTAATAAAACATCAACTTTAGTGCGCATAAATTCGGCTAAAGGTTTCATACATTAGTTGCATCATAATTCATAATTAAGAATAAAACTAATAAGAGTCATAGCGGTTCTATACTATCAAATCGGCATAGTTCCTTCCATGTACCACTATATTAGCTCTTCTCCCTAATATGATACTTTAATGGAAGTACACATCATGTCCAATAACAAACAATAATGTCCGGTCGTCTCTGCGGTGGCGACTTCATGTCCGGTCGTCTCTGCGGTGGCGCCAGGACCATCACAGTCCGGTCGTCTTCCCTTCGAGCCAGGTAACCATCACCAGCCAGGACCGAAACGAAACCTCTCGTAATACAGATCCCGACTCCTGGCCGGAACCCCAGCCCCTTCCGCTGCGTCAGATTCGGTTTCTTCTCGGGCGGCAGCAACGACTCCAGATCGCCGCACCTCAGCCGGTTAGTCGAGAAAGGTTTCCCCAAACCCGACGACCTCAGAAACATGGGGCTCGCTCCTCCTCGACGAGATCCCTCTGCCTCCGCCGCTTGCTGTACAGGCCGTCAACCGGTCCTTCTGGTTTCGGCCAGATCTGGTTTTTCGACGGGAGTTGATGGTGGATCTGGAGGAGCAGTGGCCGATCGTTCAGGAGATGAGCAGAAACAGCCGGTGCGCGACTGTCCGTGAAGAGAAAAACGCCGGAACCTTCGCCGGAGAACAGGGGAACGCCGGAGAACAGGAACTTTCGAACGAATTTCTGGCGGATTTTTTTTTTTTTGAACGTTTTTCTCAGATCTGGCTTTCTCAGATCTTTCTCTTTCATGTTCATTTTGTAAGAACAATTTAAAAATTATCATACATGGAAAATCATGAATTCCCAAACCTTAGCTCTGATACCACATGTAAACTTAAACTTGTGTCCTTTACATTATGGATCATCATACTAGAACACAATTAGGATCTTAGGAATTCATGGTTTTCACATACATTAATATCAAAACAATAAGTGGTACTAACCTTTATCCATGATGCGGAATGAACTTCAGATCTGAAAGCCTTACTGAATCTTTATCGGTCCCTTCCCCTTACGTACTTACACCTTTCATTTACTGATGGAAATAAAACTGTTTGGTTGGTGTGTATCCTTATGGGTAGAGACTGAATATATAGGGGTTTAATATGAAATTCAAACCCATAAGATAGTATCATCAGTTATCGGTTTCTTTCGAATTTCAAAACCATCAATTATCACTTAGGATAATATCCTATAATCATTAGATAATTGCTCCCATCAAGCAATTACTTAATTATCCTCCCTTACAACTAATTTACCTTTTAGCCCTTTAATATGTTTTAATTAAATCATCATTAATTCCCATTAAACATGAGACACATTTCTAACATTCTCCCACTTGGCTCATGTGGTAAATGTCATGTCATGATTTAATAAAACATCAACTTTAGTGCGCATAAATTCGGCTAAAGGTTTCATACATTAGTTGCATCATAATTCATAATTAGGAATAAAACTAATAAGAGTCATAGCGGTTCTATACTATCAAATCGGCATAGTTCCTTCCATGTACCACTATATTAGCTCTTCTCCCTAATATGATACTTTAATGGAAGTACACATCATGTCCAATAACAAACAATAATGTCTTCATTAGGGACAAATCCTGTATTTCAATATCATCATTCATACATGCATGTATACATAAATTTGAAAACAGGAAAAATTCAGAAACTTATATATTAACGAGCTCAGAGTGTCAATAGTCAATAATTACAATAATGATCAACAGTCATTAGCTGACATAATGCCCATACTATACAAATGACCAGTAAATATTTTGGGCGGTAATCCCTTCGTCAAGGGATCAGCTATCATAAGATTAGTGCTAACATGCTCTATAGACACTCTACGTTTCTGAACCTCTTCTTTAACGGCAAAGTATTTCAACTCCATATGTTTAGCACCTTTGGAATATTTGTCGTTTTTTAGAAAAGAAGACTGCTGCGGAATTGTCACAATAAATTTTCAGCGGCCTATCAATAGTGTCGACCAATCCAAGCCCTGAAATAAAGTTCCGTAGCCATTTAGCCTGAACCATGGCCTCAAAGTATGCCACAAATTCAGCTTCCATAGTGGATGCAGCAATTACAGACTGCTTCGCACTTTTCCATGATATAGCTCCTCCAGCTAAAAGATACAAATAGCCAAAAGTGGATTTTCTTGTGTCCACACATCCGGCAAAGTCTGAATCTGAATATCCAATGACCTCAAGGTTGTTGGATTTCCTATAAGTAAGCATGTGATTCTTTGTTCCTTGCAAATATCTCAGAACTTTCTTTGCAGCTTTCCAATGATCCATACCAGGATTACTCTGATATCTTCCTAACATTCCAACTGCAAAACTGATATCTGGTCTCGTACAAGTCTGAGCATACATTAAGCTCCCAACAAGCGATGCATATGGAAATGCTTCCATTTCTTTCCGTTCCAAATCATTCTTTGGACATTGCATGAGACTAAATTTGTCTCCTTTCTGAATTGGAACAGGAGATGATGAGCACTTTTCCATCCCAAATCTCTCTAAAACTTTATTAATATATGCTTTCTGAGACAAGCCTAACAATCCTTGTGATCTGTCACGGAATATCTCTATTCCAATCACATAGGTTGCCTCACCCATATCTTTCATTTCAAAGTTACTAGAGAGAAATGTCTTAGTCTCACTTAAAAGACCAAGATTATTAGTTGCAAGCAAGATGTCATCAACATACAGAATCAAAAATATAAACTTACTCCCACTGACCTTTAGATATATACACCGATCGACGGTGTTTTCCTTAAATCCAAAGGAAACAACGGTATCGTTAAACTTAAGGTACCATTGTCGTGAAGCTTGTTTAAGTCCGTATATTGATTTCTTAAGTTTACACACACCATGTGCTCTTTTCCTTTTCTATGAACCCCAATGGTTGGTCCATGAACACATCTTCCTCTAAATTCCCATTTAGAAAGGCTGTTTTCACATCCATCTGGTGTAACTCTAAATCATAATGAGCCACCAATGCCATAATGATTCTTAAAGAATCTTTCTTGGATACCGGTGAAAAGGTCTCCTTATAGTCGATGCCATCTTTCTGAGTGAATCCTTTGGCAACTAGTCTGGCCTTGTAACGTTCTAAGTTACCATGAGAGTCACGTTTGGTCTTAAAGACCCATTTACATCCAACTCTCTTACAACTTTCTGGTAACTCAACAAGGTCCCAAACATCATTCTGTTCCATAGATTTCAACTCCTCTTTCATGGCGTTTAACCACTTTTCACCAATGTTACTATTCATGGCTTGTGAAAACGTAACTGGATCATCTTCCATTCCCAAGTCAAAATCAGACTCTTGTAGATATACCACATAGTCATTAGAAATAGCAGATCTCCTATCTCTTTGAGATCTTCTTAATGCTATTTGTTGTGGTTCTTCTACTATGGGCTCATTTGGTTCATTTACTATAATTTCATTATGAGTAGTGGGATCATTTATTTGTTGTTCTTCATTATTATTATTCGGTACAACAACATGAGGAACAACAACTTTATTAAAGACACAAGTCAAGGGAACTTGTACTCTCAATTCTTGAATCTCCACTTTACGTGAAGTTTCACTCCCACTAACTTCGCCATTCTCAATGAACCTGACATTTCCAGTTTCGATAATCCTTGTAGTATGATTAGGACAATAAAATCTATACCCTTTCGATTTTTCTGGATAACCAATGAAATATCCACTGATTGTTCTTGCATCCAGTTTCTTTTCTTGTGGATTATAGTATCTAATTTCTGCCTGGCAACCCCAAACATGCAGGTGCCTTAGACTAGGTTTCCTTCCAGTCCACAGTTCAAAAGGAGTCTTTGGAACTGCCTTACTAGGAACCCTATTCAACAGATACATGGCAGTTTTAAGAGCATAAGTCCACAACGAAATGGGTAAAGATGAATTACTTAACATACTCCTAACCATATCTAACAAGATTCTATTACGCCTTTCTGACACACCATTTTGTTGTGGTGTACCTGGCATTGTGTATTGAGCACATATGCCTCTCTTTTCAAGGAATTTAGCAAATGGACCTGGATGTTGTCCGCTTTCATCATACCTTCCATAATACTCTCCACCCCTATCAGATCTGACAATTTTCACCTTTTTGTCTAATTGCCTTTCAACTTCATTAATATAAATCTCCAAGGCATTTACAGCCTGAGATTTATCATGCAGCAAATAGACATAACCATAACGTGAATAATCATCAATGAAGGTGATAAAGTATTTTTCTTTATTGAAAGCGTTAACATCAAAGGGCCCACATACATCAGTGTGTATAATTTCAAGAAGCTGACTGCTTCTTGTGGCTCCTTTCTTTGTGTGTTTTGTTTGTTTACCTTTAATACAATCCACACATACATTCAGATCAGTAAAATCTAAATCCGGAAGGATTTCATTCCTTACCAATCTTTCCATTCTTTCTTTGGAAATATGTCCCAAACGTTTATGCCACAAGTAAGCAGAACATTCATTTATTAAGGCACGTTTAGTGCCAACGTTATGATGCAAGGTCATAAGTGTTTCAGCATATAGATTATCAAGACATAATTTATATAATCCATCACATAAGGTACCATTGCCAATCAAATGACTGTGCTTGTACAAAACTGAAACAACCACTACCAAATCTAAAGGAATATCCAGCCTTATCAAGTTTAGAAATTGAAACTAAATTCCTAGTTATACTAGGTACATACAAAGTTTCCAATAAATCTAAATGATATCCAGCGTCAAGGATTAAACGATAAGTCCCGACAGCTTCTACTGGAGCTTTCATTCCATTGCCCATAAAGACAAACTTTTCATTTGGCTTTGTGGCCTGGGTTGTAAGGAATCCCTGCAACATATTAGAAACATGAGTAGTACATCCAGAATCAATCCACCAAGTGTTATAAGGAACTTCAGCTAGGTTTGATTCATAACATACATAAGCACTAGGCTTACCTTTCTTTTCGAACCAAGCCTTACGTTTCGGACAATCCTTTTGGAAGTGTCCAGCCTTCTTACAGAAATAACATCTGTTTCCATTATGTTCCTTCTTGTGAATTTTAGAAGAAGAAGCCTCATTCACCTTCAGAGGTCCTCCTCCCTTCTTCTCATGTTTCTTGAAACTTTTCTTTTCAGCTCCTTGACCTTTCACATAATTGATGGAATGAATTCCCTGGTTCTTGAGTCTGGTCTCTTCCTGAACTAACATACTGTGCAATTCATGCACATTCTATTTATCCTTCATGGTGTTATAGTTCATCTGGAAAGGACCATACTCAGTCGGTAATGAGTTCAGGATGAACTGCACCAGGAAATTTTCATGCACATCCATCCCTAATGACTTTAGTCTTGCTACAATATTCGTCATTTCAATAACATGCTCATGCATTGTACGATAACCATCAAATTTCATGGTGGTCAATGTACTCATTAGTGTCCCAGTAAGAGACTTATCATCAGTTTGGGAGCGCTCTTCCACAAGCTTAATACTTTGAGTTATACATACATACACATCAACATGCTTCACAGATTCAGATACATTTCATACAATGCATATCGATGTTCACCTTTGGGCAATCCATCAATACACAACATTCAACATAATGATGCTAATAGAAATTTCACATAATTTGGTAATGATGTATACACTAATTAGAAATATTTATTATCTTTGGATATATAAATATAACTAATAATATATCCACATCACTAACATTCATGCTCATTTATTATAAAGACAAGCAATCAACCTTTGGGTTGATCCTTAACTGCCTTATAATAATGAACTTCAATTTACCCATAATAAAAACAATAATTTTCATCTTATTTATAGCATCAAAATTATGGGCAATTGAAACACAATCATAATGTTCAGAATTAAAACAATTCATAAGAATTTGGCCACTTTGGTGACTAACAAATCCATCATACTTAATTCCAAACAGAAATATTTTCTAAGCAATTATAGGATTAAATTTTCACATTCAAATTTCCTCCTTTCCTTACTTCCCTTTTTTTTTTTTTTTTTTTGAATTTCATCAGACCCGAACAGCGTCTCCGGCGCGAACTCCGGTCGTCTTCTCCGGCGGCGTTCGCGTCCGGTCGTCTTCTCCGGCGGCTTTCATGTCCGGTTAACCCCTCCGAGCCAGGCAACAACCACCGGCCAGGACCCATATGGAAACCCTCGCGATGCAGATCCCAACTCCCAGCCGGAACCCCAGCCCCAAACGCGAGCCATAATCTCCGATCGTCTCTCCACCGTACCAGACCCCGATCATGGAGCAGGTTCCTTCACGCGTCCTCCCTTACCGACCATCTTCCGCAAATCTTTTTCAACAAGAGAACTACCACTGCCAGAAATCCGAAACCGCAGCTACAGTTGGGAACAGTAGCGCGAAATTTCTGCAGCAACGATTCTGCAGTTCCTAGTTTTCCAGCGCACCACCTTAGAGGCAAAATTGCCATCGGCGCAGCGGAAGGAGTCCACGGTGGTCGGGGAAGGCACGACCAACTCATCCTCGCCAGGATTCGGTCTCATGGATCTGTCGCGCTTCCTCCGAACCCATCGTCGAACTCTCGTCAGAAAACGAAATTTTCGGCCAAAACCAGAACGTTCGGTTGGTCGACGGCCTGAACTGCAGCGGTGCGCGGCTGTCCGTGAAGAGAAGCAGGAGGAACAGGGCACCGGAACCCTTTCGCCGGAGAACAGGGGAAATGCCGGAGAACTTTCGAACGAAGCCAATTTCTGGCGATTTTTTTTTTTTTTTTTTTTTTTTCTCAGATCTGGCTTTCTCAGATCTTTCTCTTTCATGTTCATTTTGTAAGAACGATTTAAAAATTATCATACATGGAAAATCATGAATTCCCAAACCATGCTCTGATACCACATGTAAACTTAAACTTGTGTCCTTTACATTATGGATCATCATACTAGAACACAATTAGGATCTTAGGAATTCATGGTTTTCACATACATTAATATCAAAACAATAAGTGGTACTAACCTTTATCCATGATGCGGAATGAACTTCAGATCTGAAAGCCTTACTGAATCTTTATCGGTCCCTTCCCCTTACGTACTTACACCTTTCATTTACTGATGGAAATAAAACTGTTTGGTTGGTGTATCCTTATGGGTAGAGACTGAATATATAGGGGTTTAATATGAAATTCAAACCCATAAGATAGTATCATCAGTTATCGGTTTCTTTCGAATTTCAAAAACCATCAATTATCACTTAGGATAATATCCTATAATCATTAGATAATTGCTCCCATCAAGCAATTACTTAATTATCCTCCCTTACAACTAATTTACCTTTTAGCCCTTTAATATGTTTTAATTAAATCATCATTAATTCCCATTAAACATGAGACACATTTCTAACATGGCTCACATGAACGTCTGAGTTATGTACCTTTAATTGATTCAATAGCTTCTTTATTGTTGCATGTACTCGCAATAGAGCAGGATATTTTGTTCTTGTTACGTGTAGAGAGACACAGTAGCAAGAAGAGGCTATCTTAAGGGACCACTGAATAATGCTGATATGAGGAAACGGTGAAAGACAGAGAGAAATTTATTGCTTTGTTTCTACGTTCAAGTCTCTGATAAGAAAGGAAGGAAAAATTTTAGAATATCAATTAAAAGGTCTGACCTATAGACTTCTTCTTCTTGGAGATTTAAAAACATGACTAATCAATTATCTGAGGCAATAAATATATAAAATCTAAATCAATATTACTTATCATATAATCATAGTTTATTAGAGTCAAATGTTAAATTTTTGTTTTTCACATGATAAATTCAAATCACACTTTTCTTTTTAAATATTATAATAGATAATAGATTGTGACTAGTAAATAGTTTATGAAGTTGCTAAGCCCTTGTCCATACTTAATCAGGAGAATGAAGGTATTTGTGGAATACATAAAAATGGTCAATAAATTGCTTTTTGGCTGTATGGTTCGTTGTTGGAAATGTGTGGATCTTTGGAGGACATTCAACTGCCGGTGAAGTTCTTAACTTGTAAGGTATGGCCTTTCAAAGCTTTATAGCCATGCAACATGTTAGGGTCATGCTCATCCCAACAAGCAGCCTTCAAGTTCATGTTTCTTCTATTCACTTCATGTTTTTTCTATTTATTTAGAAAATAGAAATGATTTTGTCCTTCTTAGGTGGTTGTTTTTGTCTTGGAGGCATTCTTCCCCTAAATGGAGCTTGACTCGTCATACACTTGTGATGAACATCACAAAGTTTGTATTTAATCTCTTTTTGGTGTGAATAAAAAATATTTCTATAAGATTCGGTTCATTTAAATTATTTCATAAACCAAATTTTTCTATACCAAAAGTAATAATGGTATAATTTTATATGAGATGTGACTTCTATGAATTAAAATATAAATCTCATGTTTAGGAATGTAACTTAATTATGTTACACTAGCACCTCATGGGTTTGTATTTAATCTTAAACTAGTTAACTCTTGTAATAAGAAAATCAACAATATTATTTGCACACCATCTTTATTATACTATTCTTACAATTATTTTTATAATAAAATAAAAAAATAACATTCCAATACTTTTGTTTTCCAAATAAGGTGGTCTAAAATTGAGTGTAAAACTATTGGTTTGCAACCAACATTTTTCAACAATGTTATTTGTTCACCATTTTTATTGTACTATTCTTACACATTTTCTTTTTTCTTGATAATAAGATAAGAAAAATATACATTTCAACGCATTCTGTCTTTGGTTTTTTTTTTTTTCAAACAAGGTGTGTAAAAATGAGTGTAAAAATATTGGTGTGCAATAAATATTTCTGTGAATATATGGAAACAAAACATACGTTACATAATATTAAAAAATGAAAGGACAATTGGTTCTAGCACACCTGCGTATTTTGCTACTTCGTTAGGAAGACATGTTATATAATTTATATATTAACTTCTTCTTAAATATAAATAATCCATATATAAAAAAAAATATGATAGAAAGGAGACATGTTTACTGATTCTGAATTGTTACTAATTTATTTGTTATTCACATGTGTTTATTTAAAGATCTTTCTTGGTAGTTTTCATATACAACTTTAACTTTACGTTCTTAGATTCTGTTTTGATAATATCTTATTAATTTTGTACAAGTAAATTCAGATTAAATACATTTAATTTAACAATTTGGTGATCTAAACAATGATCAACGGAGTTGATTTTCATCATCATTCAAATTTATAAGAATTGATTGTAAGGTTTTATACCGTCTTTGATTTCAAATAAAGTGGGTCAAATTTAATAATTTCAACATGGGAAAGTAAGTAGATATCTAATTTGTATTTTGGTAATATTTTAAATATATAGTTTTCCATATTCATCAATAAAAACTGCTGAGAATTAAAATAAATTTATAAAAACGGAAGAAACATAATATACACACACATTTTAACTATTTGGTCAAAGGCTCCATCAAATGTGAAAAATATAATTGACAAACTTTTAGTACCTAACATTCTATATTATGTTATGTTTTATAAATATTTCTACGTAAAGTACAGATATATTTCTACCCATATATAGAGTTATGATTAATTGACACCGTTTATACTAATCACTCACAATTAGTTTCATTTTAATTTAAGAGTCTAATATCACCTAATTCAATGAAAAAAGAGATTAGCGTAATGTAACTTTAACGAGCATTGATTATTGAAATTATTTAATGATGAGAGAGAATTCAATTCTTTTCATTAAATTAAAAATAATATACTGTTAAAAAATTATGAATGAATAGATAAGTTATAATAAAATTGACTATACTCCTCAACTTAAAAGTTAGATATAGTATATCCTAAATAATGATATTTTATAAAAAAAAATGAATTGATAAATAATTTATAATATTGTAACGTTAACATTGTTTTTAACTAATAAAATTTTATTTCCATAATAACGAAACTTATTTTGGTGCATATAGTAGTCACGATTTTATTATAATTCCAAATTTATTTATTTTTAAATTTTATTTAAATTTTAAAAAATATAAAGATTTGTTATAATTTTAATTTTAATTTATAATTAGTATTATAAGTTAACCATTTATTCATTATTTTTTAATAATATATTATTTTTAAATTTGTTCTTTATTCATTTTATAATTCTTTAAATTTTAAAAATAAAAAATCATTTATTTCTTTGCTTTTCTTCTAAACTTATCTTTTAATACATATTCTCAAGTGTTGATGCAAAGTTTTAACTCAAATAATCAAAATAAAAAACATACCTCTTTAACTAGTAAGAAAACCTGCTTAAATTGTTTCTACCCAATCTAGTATAATATCTTTACTTGACTTATTAAATCTCTTTTTTTTATATCTTTTCTCAACTCGTTATATATATATATATATGTGTGTGTGTGTGTGTGTGTGTGTGTGCATGTGTATCAGAGCCTAATGGAAAAGTAAAAATACATGGCTGGATCTAAATTTCTTTTTATCTTATTGAATTATATGTTAATACTTTGATCTGATGCAATATTATAACCTGATCTGGTATACACATAAAAATGTTAATATTTCTTAACTGGATAGTACGAGTTTCCAAAATCTAATAATCTTGTGGGCCTGTAACAATAAGTCCTGGTAGAGACAGTAAGTCTAATTCGACGATGCTTTCACAATATGGTGATAATCAATGATAAATCGGTGGCTAAGGTTAAGAAAATTTAACAGAAAGTGGTGGTTAAGGTTAGGGAATAATAAAGCAAGTATTAAAGTATTAAGATCTAGTTCAATTGATAAAATTATGTTTATATCTATCTAATTATTACTATGAAACCAGGTAATGGTAATGATATCATGGGGAAAGGAAATTTATTTTTAATGTCTGTGTTTAGATCACTTTCTTCTCGCTTTTCTTTTCGATCTCCTGAACCAACCTCTTCTTCTTCGCTCACAGAGCAACAAACCCAATCTCAACAAAAAGAGTCAACCAACATCTTCGATGAAAAAATTCATTTCGAAGATATCAATCAAGAAATAGAAAACTGAGAAATCCCTAGGATTCTAACAAATGAACTAAACAAACTAACAGGAAAATTATTTTTTAATTTTGATTTTGTAATCAGATTAGTAGAAGAGAAAATTCCCTTCAATCCTGGAGAAAGTGATGAATTTCAACTCCTCTCTAAAAAATCAATCCTTAAACATAAACAAAAATATAAATTCCTTCATATAGAAAGTGTCCATGTAGCTGTCAAACCTCTAATCACAGAGGCAATCAATGCCTCAGTATTACTATGTATAAGAGATGCTAGACATAACCAGTTTAACGATTCCCTCTTAGGAACCGTAGAAACAAGTCTAGCTCATGGACCAATCTATTTTAACAACTTTCTAGATCTTATTGTTAGTTTGATTGATAAACATATCATGGATGTATTACATCTAGATATCCAAACTCATGGGATAGACATGAAACAAGGTTGTGTCCCACTCTCCTTGATGTATAGGGTTCAATACAAAGTTATGAACTCATCTATGTCAAGAGTCCTCAAACGAAAAAACAAAAAAGGAGAAACCACTCTGTTTCTCACTGACTTTTCCAAAGCCAACGTAAATGTCCCAAAAACAATCCAATGGAAAGATGTTAAACTTCCAGAAAAATGGACTCTAAATAAGGCAACACCTTCCTTACCTAGAATAACTCCTGATTTTAAGGAAATCAAACAATATTAGTCTGAAAAAGTAGAAATTACTTTTGACAGACGAAACTCTTTCAGCTTAATCAAATCTCCAGATCTTAGATCATCAGATAATGAGGATTTTAGGTCTGCAATCTCTAGAAAATCTTTCTCCACAACACCTTCAACAATTCCAAACATTGATCTTAGGGGAATAGACACATCGTCAAAACTTCCTCGACCAACATATCAACCAGAGGTTGACGATGACCAAAAGTCAATTCAATCTTCAACCTACTCTTCTATTAATGAACTCCTCAAAAAGAATGGTTTTTCCATAAATATCAGGGTTCTATCAGAAAAAATATTCAAGAACAATATTATTCATTTCTTAACAATGTTAAGATGAACACTCCATTTTTTAACTAGTTTCATGCATACACAGTCAAAAATAACCTAGAGTATCCTTGGCAAACTGAGCTTATAGGAACTAGGCAAACAGAAATAGACATAAACACTGTCTAGTACCTCAAAGATAGAGAATTAGTTCAAACAGAACTTCCTCCGACAAAACAGTTTTAACTCCCGCACATTAGGGATGAGAACAATAACCCAGTAATGGCTACTCCATTCAAAACAAAGAATGAAGATGAGTCTATAACTTCCAAAGACATTAAGAGTCTTATGGAACAATCTAACTATACTAACAAATACCTTCAAACACTAGGTGAAAAAATTAAACCAACCGTGCAAACTAAACCTTTGACAAGTTCAGCACCCAAACCTATTATACAAAAACCTATATTCAAACCTTACAAAATGACGTCAAAACTCAAAGAAAATTTGGCCAAACTATGACAACAATCCTCTAAAGAAGACGCACTTCTCACCAAAATTAATGAACAAATAAAATTATTAAACACAATCATTCCAAAAACACCTCAATTACAACCTAAACCTCAGAAACATAAGGGATTAGCAATTAATACCTTAAGACAAAAAGAATCTTTTAATAGTTCATCTTCAGAAGAAACTGATGAATAGTTAAGCGTTAATACTGAGATTAAAGTTAATCCAGTAATTAGTCAAACTTTAAATTGAAAAAATCCATCCAAACTTTATTATCAAAGAGCAACCGCTCCAGATTTACTAATCGAAGAGCGTAATCCAAACTTCCAAAGTTTTAGCACTAACAACATCTGTGAATGGAACATAGAAGGTCAAGCTGAGTATCAGATTTTGAATACTCTCCAACATATGACAATGGTAGCTACGGCTTACCAAACAACTTATAATTGTCCTGAAGAAACTACTGTGTCTATCTTAGTTGTAGGATTTTCAGGCCAATTAAAAAGATGGTGAGATAACTATCTCACTAATACACGTGGTCAAATTAGTTTTCAACTAATTAGCGTCTGTTATGGAGCCAGCTACCCGCTATTTTTTAGCTGCTACTTATTTTGTTTCCTTAACTTTGGTTGCTGTTACCTTATTTCTAGCTCTGTCACTTATTTTCCGTTTCAGTTTTCATGTATATATGCAACCCTCTGTACATACCTTTATGAATAAGATTGATCTTCCATCTGTTCAAATTTCAATTGTTAATTTGTTACTCACTGAAGAAGATAGGCATAAAATTTTATCTACCATTAAAACTGAACCTGATGAAACACCAATCACAAACAACGGTGAAACAATTCCATATGCCGTTAACACATTAATCTTTACAATTACCTAACATTTCATCGAAAATCCTTCCTTATGGAAAGATAAATCCACAGAACTTCTATCCAATTTTAAGTGTAGAACATTAGCCGACTTTAGGTGGTATAGGGATACATTCCTTACTAGAGTCTACACTAGAGAAGATAGTTAACAACCCTTCTGGAAAGAAAAATTCTTAGCTAGTCTTCCAAGTTCATAAGGAAACAAAGTTAGGGATAAAATCAAAAGCCAAACCACAGACGAAAAATTCCCATATGAGCAATTAAGTTATGGACAATTAATTGCTTATATCCAAAAGGTAGCTTTAAAAATCTATCAAGATGATAAAATCCAACATCAGCTTGCCAGAGAAAAAGCTCAAACTAAAAAAGATCTAGGAACTTTCTGTGAACAATTCGGTCTTCCTTGCTCAAAGAAAAAGACTAGGTCCAAACCAAAAGAATATCTCAAACGAAGATCAAAATACTACAAATACAAATCAAATACTCCTCCTAGGAAACTTAGGCAGGAAATTAAATCAAAACCTCCTATTGACATGAAAATAGCCAAAAAAACCTGTTATTTGCTATAGGTGTAACAAACCTAGCCATGTTAGCAAATACTATAGGTTAAACAACAAAATAAAGTGTTTAAACTTAGAATAACCTGTAGAAGAACAGATTAACAACCTTTTAATCGAAACATCTGAAGATGAATCTGAAAAAGAATCTTCTGAATATTTAAACCATATCCAAAATAATGACTTTACTTCTGAAGAAGAAACTGAATCTTCCAATGAGGTTAATATCTTAACAAAAGAACAAGATCTTCTGTTCGAAGTCATAAACAAACTTCCATATAATCAAGATAAAAAAAAATATCTTGATAAACTAAAAACATCATTAGAAGTAAAACCTTCACAAACTCCCTTTTCAACTAGTAAATATGATTTAAAAGAAATCATTAAAAGGGTTGAGAAAAAATCTTTAAGACCAGTAACAATCCAAGATCTTCAACATGAGATACATGATCTCAAAGCAAAGTCAAACTTTTAAAAGAACAATAAGAAATACATACTGTAATTTTTGCTCAACTCCAAGAAAACACCGCTGATTCACAAGAAAAATCTATCGAGAAACTTTCTGCCCAACCAGATGATGAATTTCTAAGATTAATCAAAAAACTTAAAATCCAAAAATTCTATATAAACATTAAAATTATAGTAAGGGATTTTGTCCTTGAAACAGTAGCCCTGTTCGATACAAGAGCAGATTCAAACTGTATTCAAGAAGGATTAATTCCTACCAAATATTTTGAGAAAACATCTGAACAGCTTAGCACTACTAGTGGTTCCAGATTAAAGATCAATTTCAAACTTTCTGAAGTAATCACAGACTACCAGAGTCTTCAAGTCAAGACGTCATTTCTTCTAGTTAAAAATCTCAAAAATGAAGTAATCTTAGGAACTCCTTTCATTGATTACTTTTTCCTTTACAAATCTCAGACGAAGAGATTATCACCAAACACTTAGGAAAACCATTCAAATTTAAATTCCTTAAGAAACCAATATCTAGGAATCTTAATATTCTTCATTACAAACATAATCAAATCAATTTTCTTCAAGAAGAAATTTCTTTTAAGATTATTGATTCCCAACTTAACAAACCAGAAATTCAGAAAAGGATTCAATCACTCTTTCAACAGATCCAAGAATCAATCTGTTCTGATATTCCAAATGCTTTTTGGAAAAGAAAAAATCATATGGTAGATCTTTCATATGAAAAAGATTTTCACAAAAGACAAATTCCAACGAAAGCTAGGCCAATCCAAATGAATGAGGAACTCATTGTTCATTGTCAAAAAGAAATTCCCAATTTTCTGACTAAAGGCTTGATCAGGAAAAGTAAAAATCCATGGTCATGTTCTGCCTTTTATATCAACAAACAAGCTAAAATCGAAAGAGGAACCCCTCGATTGATTATCAACTACAAACCTCTAAACCAAACATTATAATGGATTAGGTGTCCTATTCCAAACTAAAAAGATTTGCTCAATCGGTTACATTCAGCTAAAATATTTTTAAAATTCAATATGAAATTAGGATTTTGGCAAATCCATATCAAAGAAAGTGATCGCTACAAAACAGCTTTCACTGTTCCCTTTGGGTAATATGAATGGAACATAATGTCCTTTGGACTAAAAAAATGCTCCCTCTGAATTTTAGATAATTATGAACGAAATATTCAATCCATATTCAGAATATGTCATTGTTTATATTGATGATGTTCTGATATTTTCTCAATCTATTGATCAACATTTTAAATATATCAATACTTTTATCGGAGTAATCAGACATAATGGTCTTGCTCTGTCTAAAAAAAAATCAATCTTTTCCAAACAAAGATACGGTTTCTTTGTCACAACATTCACCAAGGAACTGTTACTCCAATCTATAGAGCAATAGAATTTGCTGACAAATTTCCAAATCAAATAATTGATAAAAATCAATTACAAAGATTTTTAGGTTGCTTAAACTATACGGTTAATTTCTTCCCACTGCTTAGCAATCTAATCAAACTATTTCATGATCGTCTGAAAAAGGATCCTCCTCCTTGGACAGATAATCATACAAATATTGTCAAACAAGTCCAACTTCAGGTAAAGGATTTTCCAAACCTTTATCTTCCAAATCTTCAGGCATTCAAAATTATTGAAACAGATGCCTCTGACATTGGTTATGGTGGCATTCTCAAACAAAGAGTCATAGACAAAGAGCATATCATTGCATATACTTCAAAACATTGAAATTCTGTACAACAAAAGTATTCCATTGTTAAAAAAGAAGTTTTTGCAATTGTTTTATACATATCAAAGTTTCAATCTGATTTATTAAACTAAAAAATTTTAATCAAAGTTGATTGCAAATCTACAGAAGTCATTTTGCAAAAAGATGTTAAAAATTTAGCATCCAAACAGATTTTTGCTAGATGGCAAGCAATTTTAAGTATTTTTTATTTTGAAATCGAATATATCAAAGGCACTACAAATTCTCTTCCTGACTATCTCACTCGGGAATTCCTACAGGGACATTAACAGACATGTCGAGATCAACAACTTCCTCTCGAGGGAGAGGAAAAGGTAAAGGTAAACTGGTTCTTTCAAAACTAGTCAAACATACTGGGTCATTTGCCCAACAAACCAGGTCATCCATCCAATCTAGGTCATCCACCCAGAAACAAACCTTACAAATTAGGTCATCAACCCAAGCATTCACCCAAAATCTTGAAGTATCAGCTTCAAACAAACCAAGGCAGATTATGCCATCCCAATCGAAACACTTAAATTCCTACAAGACCAAGGAATGACCAAACTACCCAGAAAATCTTGGGTAAAAATTGCCTCTAAAGAAGAATCAGATGAGGAAAGCCAATCCTTGGCAATTCTCATAGAAAGTATGAAAAGCAAACAGATCAAACTACATTCTCCTAGGGAAATAGTCTCCCAATCCTCCAAAGAAATAATATCTCAATCTGTTCCAATCCAATCTAAGGCACCTAAAGCCCAAGGGAACTAGAATTCTGGGACACCAACCCAAATAAAATTACCTAGAAAAATCTTTTCAAAAGATTTCCATTTTCAACCAATTCACCTAAATAAAAACTAACGATTTTATGAGTTCATTTTAGTAGATTCGGATTCCATATCAATCAAACATTGCAAGGGTCCAAAAGACCAAAACCGAATCACTCACTCAACCATCCAGATCCTTAAGGTTATGACACCAAAAGAGTTTGGACAAGATTTAAACAAAATCAATTTTTTTTCCATATTTATGATCTAATTGGTTATAATTATTGGGAATATATTAACGCCTGGACCAGTGTGTTCTGGTTTCAAAATAAAAACAATCGTCATTCATGGCTCATATACTTCAAACAAAATGTCCAATACAAATTTTCACATTAGTTTTTCAATTGGTGGGATTTTTTCGGGCCAATCATTGACATCCTTCCCCCACCAGTACTAGAAGGATTAACAACCTTTGCAAAAATGATAGATCTAGACAGAGATCCATTCTAAACAAATCTACACTTTTTCTCCAAACTATTACTAGCCTGGATTTTCAAATGGGAATATAAAATCGGGCCTAAACCATCAATCTTGCATGGCCTTTTATTACCCATGCTCAGAAAACAAGCTTTCGTCAAATGGTGACCAGAATTTGATGGCTCCAGAGCAACAGCAGAAAGCGTCAAACTTTGGTTCAAAAAGAACCCGAAGATGCTCAAACTAGCTGATCTGGAGATTTGTCAATTTCTCAACCAAAGAGTGCAGATCATGGCAGCATTAGCATCATCAACCAGTAAAGAAAATTTTACAGAAAAACTGCAAGACATTCTCAAACTTCTCACGGAGGAAGAAGCAGTCTCTTCAAAGCAGAAGCTTCTCGTCCTCATCCTCATTAGCAGCCTCTTCAGATGGATTTTACCAAAATGAAGATGACTGTTTCGGCATCAACCTAGATGAAGATTGCTGACATCATGGTGATCATCATCTGACATCAACAGTTACTGTAGCAGAAGTCTTGTAGCAGTTACTGTAGCAAACTTATACTGTTTAAATAGTTTCGGTTATGTAACATGTACTGTACACTTATGTAACCTATATTGTAGAAACAATAAAATCTGTGGTTATAAAAGTAAGCCTCAGCTCATTTGTGAGGTACCCTTTTACATACCTAGTTAGAGAGAAAGTCTAGAGAGAGATGTTCCCAGTGCCTCTGTAAGCTTTCTTCTCTTAATCTTTTATATAATCATCCTTTTCATCCTCTTCTGTTCTCCTTCCTTGCCGGTCCTGTGCGAACTACTGCCGCTCCGGTTTCTTTTCTTTTTCTTTATTTAATTTATGCATTTATTTTTATACATTTAATTATGTAAGCAGTCCGTCTGCTTTCCTGCTTTTCTTTTGTTCTTTTTCTTTCCTTTTCTCTCCTTCCGCCTCTTCCGCCCCCCTTATTGGTATATATATATATATATATATATATATATATATACTCATTAGTTTTATGTATCTCATTTTAATAGAATTTCTTACACCTTTATTTTATAGTATTTTAAAGAGTGTTATTGTTATTAGTTTTTTTAGAATATAGTTAAAATAAATAATTAGTCACTATAATTTTATCCAATTTGAATTTTGGTCCTTATAGTTTTTTTCTTTGTATATCAGTCCATATAATTTTATTCATTTAGATTTTGATCCTTACTAGTAAGATATCAGTCTTTATATTTTTTATTTATTTAGATTTTAGTCCCTATAGTTTTTATTTAATAAGGTATTGGTTCATATTTTTCATAAAGGATTAGTTCCTATAATGTTCAATTATTATGGTATTAGTCCTTGAGGGACCAAAATATAAATTAATGAAACTATAGAGGCCAGTATCTAAAGAAAAAATTATAAGAACTAAAATACAAATTGAGTGAAATTATATGGACTAAATGTTTATTTTAACTTTAGAATACCAATACTAGTGATGAATTATCAAATATTTACTGATTATTAATTATAATAATAAATGTTTAAAGTTTATAAAGTATAACCAATAACCAATTTGACAACTCATTTAAGATATTAGTATCTTAGAAAACAAAATGATAACTATGGCTGGACTAGAATAATGCCCTGTTTTAAAACAAACAAGTGGAACTTTTTCTCTAAATGAAAATGTAGAATTAGCTAACTTTCATCAAAGTTCGACAATCTAATCTTTAATGTTTTGTGATAATTGTTAGGAAAATACTATATAATTAAAAAAAATTATTAAAACTTTACGTGATTTGGCATGTTTGTTAACTCTTAAATTGATGAGTTGTTCTTATTAGTTCATTCTATTTAACAACCAATCTTAATTTCAACTAAATCTTGTAAAAAAAATTTAGTTATTAAAATAAATAATTTGTAAAAAAAATTTAGTTATTAAAATAAATAATTAGTACCTATAGTTTCACATAATTTGAATTTTAGTCCTTGTATTTTATTTTTTTAGATATTGATTCCTATAGTTTTAGTTATTTATATTTTTATCTCTATCATTAAGGTATTCGTCACTATATTTTTTAACCATTTAAATTTTAGTCTCTATAATTTATATTTGTTAAGGTATTAGTCCATATTTTTCACTAAAGATTGGTCTCTATATTGCTTACATATGATAAACTTCTTCCTTTTCTCATTTTTCCTCCCTAATCCTCCATCCAAACAGACCATAAGAGTGCTTACATACTTCAGTCTAGTGCACTTTTTCAAATAATCTTGAAAAAGACTAATGGTGTGTATACTGTAATGTTATGTTTGGATGGGGGGTTAAGGAAGAAAGATGAGGGAAATGAGAGATTTATCATAACTCTCCCCCTTATTTATAAGTTTTATAAAAGAAAGGGAAAGAAATGAGAATTTTTAACTAATTATCCAAAATCCTCATTTATTAATTTTTGTGAACATTTTAAAGCTTTTTCAATTTGGAGGATTTTAAAAAATTTAAAACATTTAAACAAAAGAAAAGAAACTATTTAATTATCTTTTCATTCTCCTTCCTTTTCTTTCCCTTCTTTTTTTTTTAAATTCTTTTCTTTTTCATTCTCTCCAAACTTTCAAACATAGCCTAAGTCTCATCATTGTGTAAGTTCTTTCTTGATAAATTATTGCTTGATTTTTATTTTTCCTTCTGGATTTCAGGGATCGCAACATACAGTGTTGTATTGTATTTCATGATAGCTTTTGGTGTTATACCAATAGTCACATTCAAGTATGCATAGCTGAAATTGTCAAAGTGCAATCTTCTTTAGCAATACGCCATAGCTCGCTTGTCCATGACATATAAATCGTGCATTCTAGTCTACTGATTTATCTGATATAGTTTCTTTTTGGTTGACTATTCTGTACCATCCCATTTAGTTTTTTCTAGTTTTACTATTAGCATTGATAGACTGAAACTGTATAACAAGGTAAAGGATTGCTGAAATCACTTCAATCTTATTGTTATATATATTCATTTGGTGCTAGTTTTAGGTAGGATAAATTCTGTTCCTAAAATCATTCAGGTTCTAATTGTTAGCGTGAAAATCTCTGCATCTATTGATAGCAACCAAGAGGGTGGAGCAATTGTCACTCCCAATTGTCTATCCACACTCCCCCCTAACAACTTATAATTTTAATTTCCTAAATTACTCTCACCTAAATAACTTTTGTTGAAATTAGGTTTTAATTAATAATATTACTATTTATCTATTCACACTTCTAGTTAATCTCAATTACCCCCACTCTTTTTTATGCACTAAAGCTCATTCCCACCCTTTCTTTCTTCTACAAGACTCTTCATCGCTTTCTTTCTTCTATAAAGGAAGCACTGTATATTTCTTCTTCGTCATTGTGTTTCTTTTTCACAAATCTAACAAATGTATTAATTTTAGATGAATGAGAAGTAACAAACATTTGAGGATGAAAACATGAATTTCAATGAAATTCCTTTCCCTAACGGTGAAAATAGCTTGGAATTGGAGTTAAATTATTATCTTGAAATGCTTTATTTTGGTATGTTCTTCTTTTCTTCGGGTGAAAATCCATAGACATTGTTCTTTTTTAATAATGGAGTTGCACTCTTGTATGCTTTTATCCAATTTGCTAGCTAGAAATTAATAACATGTCGATAGCTGTAAGAAGCCTAATCATATATTCATTTATTTTGATAAAGTAAAGCCTAATCATTTTTTGAAGCTAGAACGCTATTGTTATCGTCATGTTTTTAGGTCCTGCTATATAGCATTCCATTGTTTCCTTCGTGACCTTTAGTGCTCAAGAGGCAAGCATTCTATTATACAATGCCTCATGTTAATTAGTTATTTATTGTGGCTTCTAACATCTGCTGAAACAAAAATGATCTAGGAATAATCTACCCAGAAAAAAAAAGAAGAAGATCTTGGAATGATTTTAAGCACTTCTTATGGTTTCTTTTATTTTGTTTGATCTAGCTAATGGGAACACAAACTCCCACCCTATGGCTATGCAGAAGCTTTTCATTTATTGTATGTGTTCCGTTGGTCTATCTCTCATACATGGACATAGCCCCCTTCTTTCCTCCACACTCACACTTAAACATGTTATGTCGTTATGGGTTTTTATTTGTTACTTAGAACCTATACATGCAATATTACATAACTTCTGTAGTGAATCATTGTGCGACCCACTTTATGCATGATTTCTTGATTGCACTCTTAAATACATAAGTAAAAATCTAAATAACTAATTTGCAGCGTTAATGGACAAATATTAATTAATACACTCAATTAAAATTTGACTTTAATAAAAAATTTATTTAAGTGAGGGTAATTTGGAAAATTGTAATTATAAATTGTTAGTTGGGAATGTGGATAAACAATTAAGACTTCTAATACCTCCACCGCGAAGTAATTTACTAGATTTGTTTTATGAACTACTCGATCCTAGCATAAAATTTCAAACAGATAAATAAGAGTAGCAATAGACTCACTTATGAAAAAAAATTTTCATAAACAAATCAGATTTCAATTGGATTTATTTTCTAAAATTAATTTATAAATTTAAATATCTTACATTTAAGAAAATGAGTTAGAAGATATCTAAAATAATTGGCATCCACTTCCTCTACACGCAACTGCCATGAATGCTACACGCAACGAGAGGTAGGATATGAACCTAAGTACCTTTACAATTAAAGCTCCGTCCATCGAAACATAACTACTCCTATGTCAATTTCTTTGCTTCAATTGTATTTAATGAATAATAGCAACACTAACCTCGATGCATCAAGGGTTCAACTTTCAATCATCCCCAGGGCTGCACATGCATCGAGTCAAATTAGGATATAAGTAAAAATAAATTTAAATTAATTTTTGAAATTTAAATTAGATTGAATTGAGTTTATAAAAAAAATTAGTTTAACTTAAATTGACTAAAATGAGTTGGTTTAGTTTAAAGCGTAAGATTTTATATATATATATATATATATATATATATATATATATATATATATATATTTTCTTATTTAATATGCATAAAAAAATTTTAAAAAAATTTAAAATTTAAAATTTTTATTTTTTTATACTAATACTTGAAGATACATACATAAAAAATTATTTTTTATAGTAAAATTAAATTCAAAAAAATAGATAATACTTTTTTAATGTCCAAAAAATATTTAAAATAATAAAATATAATAACAAAAATTATAATTAGATCAAGTAGTTAGATTATCAGGTTATAAAATGTTAGACTCATTATCCGAAACAATTAATATTAGATTCATTCAATTTCAACCCGACCTAAATATTAAACTTAACCCAAAAATTTATCATTAAATCAAATTGAGTTGATCGAATTCACAAGTTAACCCAGACTCGTGATCACACCTAGTCCTATTTCTCATAGAATTAAAAGCATGGGCTATTCAGTATGTAGATATCATCATATATTGGTATGAGTTTATGAAATTCAAATTCTATCTGCCTTTATCCTATCCATTAATATTACTCTATCACCATATCCGATGCATCAAATGAGTCCTAAGGTACATTTATTAAAGTAGAGTCATTTAGTTTCTTTATAAAATGTAATTAAGTATCTAGATAACAATTTGTAGATTTTTGGCAATTCATTTTCTTGATTTTTCTTGTAAGTATATCACTTCCACTTTATATTACTCTAGTAGGTTAAATCCTGCCCCTTAAATCATTCAGGTTCTATTTGTTAGCATGAAAACCTCTGCATCTATGATAGCAAACAAGAATTAACGGAATTTTAAGTTAAAAATGTTCGTATGTCTATGAATACTCCACCCTTAATACTGATTATTTGATGAAATTGTGTTCAAATGTCAACATTATCTTTTGGTTCCATGCGATGTTTTGCAATGTTTATAAGGCTGTGAAGGCAAGAAATGGAAGCAAGCCACTTACATTGGCAGTGGTAATACCTTGTTGGATATTTTTTTCCTCAAATCCTGGTTGCTTTATTGATGTGTTTTTCACTGCCAGCTTTATCCAAATCCTTAAAAAACTATATAAAAAGCATAAATTTATTTTTAGCAAAACCCAATAAATGTATCATAAAGACAAAATCAGACCTGCCGGTTCTCGAAATCACACACATACTCATCGTTATTGTGAATATATTTATTGGGTATAATATGCATTCCCGTGAAAAAAAAAATAGTATATGCCCCTCAAGCGGATATGGCCAAAGAAGGAACTTTGGCCTTCCTCACAACCTAAAACTTAATAGGTGTATTTAAAATGATAAATTTTATAATTTAATTTTATTTATAAATTAAATTTTTGTTTGAAAAATTATGAAATAAGAATTAATGTGATTTAAAAATTTGGAGAAATCTAATAAATTTTAATTAAGTTAGTTTAAAAATATTTTTAAAAATTAAAAGATTTGAATAGATTTTAATGAATTTTATATAAATTTATTATTATACCCTTAATGAAGTATAAATTTCTTAAGATAAAATTAATTGAATTCATTTTTAGTGTATTTCAAACATAAAAATTAATTTATAAATCAATTCAAATCATAATTTTTACAATAAATTTCAAACATAAAAGTTAAATTTTAATTTAATTTAATTTAATTAAACTCAACTTAATTTAATTTAATTCTAAGTTTTACGATTCGAAACATACTTGAAGGGTCTCTAAAAAAAGAAAAAAAAACACACGTGATGGGATAAATTAGGCGAAGCTTTGGAACCACATCTGATGAATTATGATCTTAAATTGGCAGAGGCCCACAAGTTATGGAGTAAACTACTATAAAAACATCGCTGCTGAAATTAGTACCATCTTTCCAGAAAGCCAGCTCGGCAGCTAAGGCAATAAATATGATTTTGGATACAGACAGGGAAAGAAAAACTTACAAAATCAGTGTTATACATTTCAAGCAACATTCTGTGCAAAAGCAAGGCAAGTAATTAGAGACATTTTATATAAGAAAAATATGACCACTTTTGGTCATATGATGCAATCCATACCTTAAGAACTTGCTTATATGCTACTTCGTCATAAAGGACAATAGTATATCTAAAAGCACGTTAAAACAAAGGGACAATTAGTGTGAAAATTGACCTTAGTTCCTTCAATATAGTTATGGTTAACTATTATTCAGTTTAATCAGTTATTAGAAATTGTTCAAATTTTTCACTGCTATGTTTAACTGTTATTGCTGTGGTTAACTATTATTTACTTCATTCAACAAAGCTGCAGATAGGTTATTAGAAATCTAACCTTTACTTAACACAATGGTAATACCTAGTATGAACTTTCCCACGTTTACAGTATAGGAGAAAGATATTACTAAAGCAAGGCAAAAGAAGGGCTGCATAGAGATCCAACATTGATAATTACATGTGTCTAAGCTATAAATTGTTTACTTCAATTTGAATTTGCTTTATAGAGGATGAACTATCTCTCGCTCACCGTGACTCCCAGCCCCGTTTTTGCCTTCTCACATTTGCTTTATAGAGGATGCAGAAGAAATGAAGCACTTAGTAGGAAGAGAAAGTGTCTCAAGGAAGGAGAGAATAGAGGACTTTCAGGAAATGGAGAGAAGACAAAGTGATGGGTAAATTTTGGAAGAACAACACTTCGTAAATAGAGCCAAAATGAAAAAGTGAAGAGAGAGAATAAAAAGTGAAAAATTAGATAATCAGAGCTGTATTATCTGGTGATTAAGAAAAAATCGAAAGGCCTAAATACCCCTAATTGGGTGGGAAAAAGTGGCCTCAATTACTGCTTTACTTTTATATATAAACTAGCATTGTACTTGTGCGGTTGCACGGGCTGCTTATTTGCTGTGTTTTTTTTATTAACAATTCATTTACAAAACGAAAAAAAAAATGACCCTATCTGAATAAAGAATGTCTTATAACCATAAAATATTAAATTATACTAAAGAAATTTTAGTACCAACAAAAATATGAACTGTATCATCAATAAACAATGTTAATAATGTTATCAGAGGAGTATATATTCAGATGTACAACTCTTTTCTTAGAGAATAAATTATAAAAGACATTTTTCAATTATGACAACACGAATATAGTTGAGAGATGACTCGGTTATTAAACTTTCTATTATGGGCTTTTTCAGCGCAATTGCTAATTTGGAAATATGTTCAATAAGGCAATTCATACCTTGAGAACTTGCTCATATGCTACTTGGTCATAAAGCGCGGTAGTATATCTAAAAGCACATTAAAAAAAAGGGGACAATTAGTGTGAAAATTGACCTTACTTCATTAAATATTGCTATTGTTAAATATTATCCATTTTTAATCAACTATTAGAAATTATTCAAATTATTCACTATTATGTTTGACTATTATTGCTATGGTTAACAATTATTTAGTTCATTCAACAAAGATGCAGATAGGTTATTAGAAATCTAACCTTCACTTAACACAATGGTAATAGCTCGTATGAGCTTTCCCACGTTTATAGTAGGGGAGAATCATATTACTAAAGCAAGACAAAAGGACGGGTTGGATAGAGATGCAACATTGATAATTACATATGTCCAAGCTATAACTAAATTGTTTACTTCAACTTGAATTTGCCTTATAGAGGATGAACATTCTCTCGCTCACCGTGACTCCCAGCCCTTATTTTTGCCTTCTCATATTTGCTTTATAAAGGATGCAGAAGAAATGAAGCACTTGGTAGGAAGAGAAAGTGTCTAGAGGAAGGAGAGAATAAAGGACTTTCAGGAAATGGAGAGAAGACAAACAGATGGGAGAAATTTTGGAAGAAGAACGCCTTGTAAATAGTGCCAGAATGGAAGAGTGAAGAGAGAGAATAAAAAGCAAAAAATTAGATAATCAAAACTGTATGACCAGGTAATTAAGAAAAAATCAAAAGGCCAAAATACCCCTAATTGGGCGGGAAAAAGTGGCCTCAGGGATTACTTTACTTTTATATATAAACTAGCATATAGTACTCGTGCTACTGCACGGGCTGCTTATTTGCTGTGTTTTTTTATTAAAAGTTCATTTATAAATAGAAGAAAATGACCTTATTTGAATAAAGAATGTCTCATTACCATAAAAAATTAAACCATACTAAACAAATTTTAGTATTAGCAAAAATATGAATTTTAACATCAATAAACATTGTAAATAATGTTAACAGAGGAATAAATATTCAAATGTACAACTCTTTCCTTAGAGATTAAATAATAAAAGACATTTTTCAATTACCACATGAATATACTAGGGAGATGACTTGCTTATTAAACTTTCTATTATGGGCTATTTTTGCACAATTGCTGAATGGGAAATCTGTTCAATGAGGCAATTCATACCTTACGGACATGCTCATATGCTACTTGGTCATAAAGTGTCTAGAGGAAGGAGAGAATAATGGACTTTCAGGAAATGGAGAAAAGACAAACAAATGAGATAAATTTTGGAAGAAGAGCACTTCGTAAACAGAGCCAGAATGAAAGAGTGAAGAGAGAAAATAAAAATCGAAAAATTAAATAATCAAAGCAGTATTGTCAGGTAATTAAGAAAAAATCAAAAGGTCAAAATAATACCCCTAATTGGGCGAGAAAAAGAGGCCTCAGATACTACTTTACTTTTATATATACAAGATTGTTTTCAAGTTGTCGATCAATGAAAAAGACATGAAGTAAGTAAAGGCATTAGATTCCTTTTTGTAACCTTCTAGGAAAGGTTGTGAAAATCATAAAAATAACAATATACAAAAATTAAAAAGGATAATAATATTAATAGCATATGTGAATTATGATATAGTTCATGAGACTACTTTCGTTGTGCCTTTTTATTCTTAGAAATGCATTTTTGATTATTTGCCATTTGGTTACTCAACTTTTAAATTACTTCCAAATTAATTTTTAACATATTATTGAGAGCTCTATTGATTTGAAAAATAAAATTAATTGAGGTTAATATTACCATGATAACTCTTTAATCTTAAAATAAATTTTAATTATATCTGAAAAGTAAATTAGAATTAATATTATTGTGATGATTCTTTGATCTTAAAATAAATTTTTCTCACTTTGAAGATATATAGGCATTTTCGACAAGCTAAATTTATAAATGACTTTTTGTTTGTAATCTAACTTGTAAATATTTTAATTTAATTTTTTATTCAATTTATGTTTTTTTTTTGGATAAATTAAACATCATTAAAGTTATTAATAGTTAGCACAATTAAGTTTAATGTAATTTATTTTACGACAGATGTATCAGGAGTATAGTAAAATTAAATTTCTATTCTTTTCTGAGTATAAATAAACTCATGAATTCAACTTTGCTCCATGGACCAATTTTCTTTAAAAAGTTTATTTCCAACTTTTTTTTTTAATAAATAAAAATTGAAGCTCCATATTTTATTTAATTTCTTTCACTAACTTTGCGGCTCCCTCCGGGAACATTGGTGACAAGAAGCATTAACAAATCTGCAACATGCAAGCACTATGATTACCTTGAGAATTATTCATGGAAGAAGAAAGTAGTTTTGTTCCAAAGCAGTTTTGGTGAGTTCCAGTGGCACATATCTGGGGATTGCCCGCAACACTGTTCCAAGAGGAGGAATGATACCAATATTTAAGCAGATATAAATAGAATTCGGATTTTTGACCTCACATGAAGTAAAGAAAGAAAACACACAAAGAAAAATAATAAAACAAAAATGAAACGGTTACTTGTATTTTTCTGCATTTAATCTAGGTACTGGTCCACTCAAGTTATTATAAGAGATACCCTAGGCAAAGTTCAGAAGTAGACAAATTATAAATCAGAAATAAAAAGGATGAGAGAGGAAAAGAGGTAGAAAAAATAAGGCCTGGAGAGATTATCTGAAAGATCAAGGGTTTCAAGCTTTTGGAGCCTCCCAAACTAAGAAGGGACTAGTCGTGATATATTATTATCCTACAGGAGCCTGCAAAATGCCTAATAAGATAAACTTGAGAAAAAAATTTTTATCATGCTTTCTTCTGCCATACCTGGTTACTCACAATCTGGAGATATGTTAAGCTGCTGATGCTTGGTGAGAGAGTATCAGATATATTCTGGCTTGGAATTCCTCTGAGATGGAGAAGAAAGAAAGAAAGAAAAGAATGAAATTAAGAAGCACAATATTAGGAAGAAGAAAAATATAGAAAATAAAATAAAATTTCTTGGTATAGTTTTGTTAGTTCCAGTTTGACTTTCAGGGCAATCACAAAATGATCAGGAGAACAAGTGACCATAGCCCAGCTGCAGGGATCCACAGCATCACTATCCCAGTTATAAAGGGCAGTATGAGGATCCAATAAAGAAGCCATAATTCCCATCAGAGCTTGAACTGTATGCATATTGAGGATATGAGAAGATCATCAATTCATGCTTTTTTTTCCTACCACTAGTGACCTGATATCCATATGCTCTCAGAACTGAGGAAAGTGCTCCTATTTACCTTCATAGTTGAGACCTTTAGGAGGAAGCAAACCAGCTACTGAAGTCCACTAGAGAAAAGATGCTAAACAACAGAAAACTACATGCCCTCTCTTTTCCATTGGGTTGAAGGATCAGTACAAAACTATAAACTTATTATCATAATGAATAGAAGTCAACAGAAGCAAAAACACCCAGATGCCACATCGACTTCTAACCAAAAGGAGGCAAGTAAAGAGTAGGTTTTGAAAGATTTAGCAATAACAAATTGAACTTGGTTTGTTTTTTATACATGCAAGGATTTAAATTGCGCCCCCAACGCTGCGGCGTGATTACGGCCTGCATTAGGCTGCATCAGTTTACATCAGCTTGCGATAGTCACGATCATAATACAACTGCAATCGCAACCATAACCATAACGTAATTACAATTTAAAACGTTAGTTACGTATCATGTTTATAACACGGGAAGCAGTATCATTCCTAATTCCACTTACTCCCACTCTTCTGCGAGACTTGAAACTGAGAGGGTAGTACAAAGACTAAAAAGAGAACTAGCATGCCTGATCGCCTGCCAATGGTTCAAAAAATAAATTAAAGAAAAAAAATTAAAAAAGCCAAGAGCCAACCCTATTAATTAACCCCATTTCTAGATAATGCAAAATGCAAAAGATGAGGAAAAAGAAAATTCCTTCAATCATGCATTGGACTGGAAAATAGTACTTTTATTCTATTCTTGAATATTAAAATTAGAGCAAGTGAAGTGTTAACTGTCAAACACTATAAAAGTTTGGTTCAAGGGAGCTTAATCAAAATTAACTAGGTGGGTCAGTGAGTTTTTGCTGACAGAAAGAAATAATAAAAGTCTACAGAAATTAGAATCTAACATTCCCTGAGGTTGGCCATTATCTTTTGAGTACCAAATTCCACTTTCTTTTGTTTTATTCAATTATTATGCGAAAAGTGAAAATCCCAAGGGATTGAGCTTGAGATTGATGATGTAATAGCTCCTCGTGAGATATTTGTTGTGTCTGTTTCTTTTATTTTCTTTTGTCATATTAATCTTAGTTAAGTTTGCTTTATTGATTCTATATGGCTTATTTTGTCTCCAAATAATCACTTTCAACATACAGGGATTTATTTCTTCTATCCATTTTTTTATTTCCAATCTTATCTTTTCAATTAAGTGTTGCAACTTAAAAAAAAATTCAATTTAAAAAAAAAGTTAATATTAATTAAAAGAGAGATATATTTTTATGATGAGCTATTAACCTTTAATTAAAAGGATAGGAAAATGAGACAGGATTTAAATCCCAACAAACAATTCTTCTATCAAACTAGCCCAAAGCAGTCTACTTTTAAAAGCCGAAAAAGCTGTTCTCAATCTATTCTCTCCTCTAACTTTAAACCCCAAAAAGTTGGCGTCAAAACTAAATCACACCAAACAATAAAAATTGAGAGAATTACAAAATATTTATAAAAACAAAAATTGAAGGATATATAAGAATACTATTTGATAATATTTTATTTCTTTTTAAAATTATCAAATAAAATTTTTTTTAATCAAAATGACAATTTTACCCTCTTTATTCCTTTCCTCCAAATTTTGCCATCCATACGTACCATTTACTGTCCATAATCAACAACTCATTGTCATTGCGATCAATGATTCATTGACTTTCCCAGCTTCCTTATAAACTCACCCGTTTGTACTATCCTGCATGGAGGTTCAATACAATGTTAGTTTCACGTGTCATGATGACCCTCGTATTTAAATCTTCTGTTCACTTTTTCCATTCTAACATCATTTTTTAATTAAATATTGATAATTTAAAAAAATATTTAAATTTAAAAAAAATTAATATTAATTAAAAAAGAGAAATATTTTTTTTTTGAATTAGCAACGCTTAAGTAGATGAATAGGATTGAGAACAGAAAAAAAGAGACAGAAAATCTTATGAGAGAGTAAACATCAAACCCAGGGATTGCGACGTGAATCTTATCTACAGGGTTCGAATTTTAGTCAAAGGATAAAAAAAAGAGTAAGCATCAATATTGGTATAAAGCTTAAATGACTCAAATATTTCTACCGCTATGTACCATTATTGCAATTATGAACTGAAATGGAACCACGGTTGCTGAAAGTGATGCAATCATACATTCAATGTCGTCCTGAATTATAATTCTCGTTCGTTTCTATCCATTTTTTTCTTTGTTTTGGGTAGGGACAGTTTTCGCGTTAACAGAAACAAGTTTATGAGTGCATTGTACACATCCTACATAATATTTGCGAGAATTAATTTTTTGAGTGCTGATCTAAATTTTTAACTCCAATAATCAAAACAAAAAATACACCTCTTTAACTATTACAATAACTTCCTTAAATTGTCAATTTTCTCTCCCCAATCTAGCATAAATCTTTGTTTATATCTAGCATAAATCTGGTACAATATTTATCGTTGCTTGACTTAATAAAGAACAACATCCTCTCTCATTGCTGGATGTTATTGCCTTGTTGGCCATCACTTTTTGTTAGAAAAAAATGTCTTATTTTTCTATTTTAAAAAATTTAAAAGTTAATTATGGGATATATAAACTATTCAATAAATTACCTTTTTTAGAATGTAAATTAATTAATTATCTTTCCCTTTTTTCTTATATCATTAATCTCGCTCTTTTTATTTTTTCTCAGGTCATTATATATTTCCTCTTCTTTTCCCTTAATTAACTCATAAATTTTATGTATTTCTTTTTAATTGAATTTATTACACCCGTTTTTAGTAAGTTAAAAGGTTTTGTTGTTACAATATTTTAAGGCACCGATATATATATATAGTGGGGTTCAACCTGAACGGCATCGTACAGCACTTTAAGAGGCGACAAAGACGCAGAGAAACTGGCAACTTCCAACCATACACAGTTAATGATGGTTTTTGAGATAATTGTTAGCAAGTCCAGGGCGTATATGATGGCTATATATACGAAGTGTATGACGCTACGATATGTATCCATTTGATGATACCTGTTCAGTACATCCATAGCAAAATTTTTCTTACAACATCAACGATGAAGCTACTATCAACTCGTAGTTCCCTTCTCTTCTTCTTTCTCTTTCTATTCGACTTGCCTTACGTCCTGCCTTACGGCGCCGTTTCCGTTAGAGATGGCCTCCAATCCTATTCCCAAATTGAACTCCCTAACTCAGTTGTTGGTTCTGAAAGTGTAGCATTCGACTGCCATGGCAAAGGGCCATATGTTGGTGTATCCGATGGGAGAATCCTCAAGTGGCAAGCAACAAATAAAGAGTGGACTGATTTTGCAGTCACCTCACCACACAGGCAAGAGTTTATATATATATATATATATATATATAAGGATTGTCAGTAGTCTCTAATTTATTTTTAAGTTGGTGGATGTTATCAAGTTTCACTTTATTATTTGAACAATAATATTTTATTTTTTTATTTAAAAAAAAAATTTAAAAGTATTTAAAATATTTTATTAATCATTTTTTTTTTCACAAACATTGTCTCTCTCATCTTCTTTTTATTCAACTTATTAAAGAAGAGAGAGTGAGTTGAAAAAATAGAACATTATTGTCCAAATAAAAAAGATAGAGTTCACTAATATATATATATATTGCACTTTTATGAAATTTTAATCAAATGTTGTTAATAGTATTTTGATAACACGGTTTTAAATTATAATTGCGGTTGTAGTTAAAAATTGTTACAGTTGCAAAAAAATATGATTGATATGGCAACATTTACAGTTGCGTTGCAATTGTAGAGACTCTGACAATAGCAGTATTGATTGCGGATCACAGTTTAAAACAATGGATAATATACTCAAAAATACAAAAACTAATTTTTTAGTGTTTCTTCTGTTTTGTTTTTTTGTTTTTTGGTTCTGCAAAAAGATCACAGTTGGCAATGGGACCAGTTTGGAATTGCATGCTTTCAGCTAATGTGTTTCGTATGTTAAATCAATTATAGTGTATTCAGTCAAACCATTGACAAATCTGGTGAGACAAGAACAAGTTGTGAACCTAAATGCCAAAGAAATTAGAAACAAAAGATAGTATTGTTTACCCTTTTTGAGGTAAAAATTTAACTTACCTAAAGGGGCTAAACATACCTGATGATTATGATTTATGAAGGGACAAGAAGTTGTGCGACGGGTCAAGCAACAAAAGTATGGAATCCATGTGTGGGAGGCCCTTGGGACTCAAATTCAACACTGCAACCTGTGATCTCTACGTTGCCGATGCCTACTTTGGGCTCCTTGTGGTAGGACCTGGTGGCGGCGTGGCAAAGCAGTTAGCCACTTCCGCAGAGGGAGTCCCATTTGGGTTTACGAATGCTTTGGATATTGATACCCAAACTGGTGATGTATATTTCACCGACAGCAGCATCCTTTTCCAAAGAAGGTATGCTCCCAATTCCAGAAAGCATATATCTCAATATAATATGAGCTATGCTATTTGACCAAAAAAAAAAAAAATTGTCACGAAATCAATACGCATACACGTGGTTTCAAAATAAGAGAGTAGCCGTTTGTAGAATAACAAACTCACATGTGCCGTATGCGTGACATTTTACTGTGAAGGGAAAAGAGTATACAAAGTTTGTAAACTTTAAGTCATTAATAAATAATTTTAAAATTTTAAAAATATTTTAATTAATATCTAAATTATAATATCTATACAAATTAATATTTTTATCTAGTTACCATTAAGGCAGATAATAACATTGTTCATATGACTTGTATATACATTTTTTAAAAACGTCGCACAAATCATACTTATCAAATCTAAATAAATCTGAACCATTTATTTTAAATTTTTTTTGTAAACAAATTTGTAATATAACATTATTTGTTTAGATTTAAAATGAATAGATCAAATTTGTTTAGATTAGATGGTTATGACTATGGTATATAATTAAAAATGCATGTACAAGTCAATAGTTCTGTTAAGTGCCTTAACCACATGTAAATGAAAGGGTTGATTTGTGTAATTGTTATAATTTAGGTACTAATTAGAACTATTTTAAAGTTTATAGAGTTATTTGCAAATGACCAAAGTTTTTAAAAAGTTTGTATGCTTTTTTCTCTAGTAAAAACTTTTTGGTCTTATGAATTCGTAGATATCTATTCGTGTTAATTAGTATTAATGATATAATATTATTCTACTCCTTGTTTCGCTGTTTGTGTGAGACGAAATTTTAATCATATAGACATTGTTTTCTTTTGTATTTGTCGAGTGATTGTTTTGTATCTCTAGTAACTGTGTATAGCATTACTAGTATTATTGAAAAATTGGTCTTGCTGCAAGCACGGTGCGTTTTTATGTAAACTATTAGAAATATGTTAGTGGTAAGAAATTTGAATATTTTATTTATTATAAACTTAAATTTTCGCGTTCTCGTTATACCATATAAAAAGAAAGTTTCTATGTAGGTCATAGGAAAAATATAATCTTATTTGTTTGCAAAAATTTTCAATTTCAATAATATTAGTACGTGCAACTCTACTTTTGTCTTCTGTGTTTAGATACACGAAAAGTGTAAGACTTAATGTGGAAAAATAGACTAAAATACAAGCAAAATTACTTAAGAAAGATTCAACTCTCAGATCAAAATAGTTTTTGAAAAAAGCTATAGTGTCGCTTGAAGTAACTCTTAGGCTGTGCAATTGTAGTTTATCTTAAGGAGATGTAAGACCCAATATGAGAGGAAAATGATAGGCCTGAATTAACTCTTAGGCTGTGCAACTTTACTTTATCTTAAGGAGATATAAGGCCTAATGTGAAAAGAGAATGATAGGCAAAAATTTAAGCAAAACGATCTAAGTAGAAATTGACATCAAAATTAAATAATCCCAAAAAAAAAATTGAATGTCTATTGAGGCACAACACTTAAGCTTTAACTTTGATTTATGAGATAGTTCACTCAAATTATGATATATTTAAAACTTGAACATCAATTAAACCGATAAGCTGGTGACTTGAACCCCTAGTAAGACCGATTCATATCACTGGATCGTATGTGCATTTAACCTGATCAAACTCAGCGGATATTAAATTTGGACTAACATGCATAGTCAATATATCACTCTTGTTAATGAATTTCAACATCGTCCATGAATTATCATCTATTTAAATAATAGCTTGAGACTTTGAGTAGAACGTGTACCTTACATTCACCAACAAGGGAGTGGTACCACCAAATCAACATCATTCTTGTTAATGAATACGTATGCAAATAATAATATTTATTTTATAATTCTAAACATTGATAAAAATTATTATCAATAAAATTAAAATTAAAATTAAAAAATTAATTGAATTAATTAATGAATTAATTATAATTTAAACATAACTTATTAAACATAGTTTAAAAAACCTCTTAAATTAATTTAATATATTTCCAACATAATCATTAAAAAGTTTTTTATGTTAAAACCTTTTCTATTTCCTAATTTTACATATCTATAATTTGTTAAATAATTGATTAGTTACTGCATATATATTTATTTGGTTAATGTGATTTTTATTTGATAATTTATTTATTTACTTATCATATTTACATTTTTAATATCATATATTTATTAAATAATTTAATGTCAAGGATTTTTACTTCTTAAAAGAACATGACAACTCAAATTGAAATGAAATATTTAAAATAAACAAGTTATTATTTAGATCAAAATTTTATATTAAACTAATATATTTCATAGGAAATTAATTTATCTATGTGTGTTGGTTATTTTATAGTCAAGAATAAAGACGTGGAGAAAGAAATGGTGAGGAACCTTAAAAAAAAAAATCAGAAATAATTGTTAAAAAAATTCGGAAAGTGAAAAGGAAGAAATTTGGATGATGTTATCAATTTTTTGGAGTTTTATATTTATGTTTATGAATTTATTTTTTAAATTTATCTCAAAAATAATGAATAAATTAAAGCTATGTTTAAAATTTTGTATATAAAAAATGAAGATGAAAATCTGATTTTCTATTCAATTTATTGATGGTAGAGATGAGTTTTAATCTATAATTGAAAATGTTGGAGTACATGGTAATATAATGCTGGACACTTATTTTTCACCATTTTCAGCTTCAAAAGTTTTAGACTTTTCCTTTCTCTGATTTTATCTTGTCAGGGATATAGACAGTTGCCAAGTTAGGACTTGGGTTAATGGGAGCATCTATTTAAAAATAAAAAATCTAAATATATGGTAAAATTTATAATAAAAATACCATAACTAATTAATGGAATAAATAATTATTTGTCTAAATATATTTCTTTTGGTTATAGAGTTAATTGTTTCACAATGTTCTTGCAACAAATGTTCTTTTTACAGTACATAAAATGAGTGCTAACTTGATAAGTAAAAAATATAATGGATAAATTAACAAGACCTCTTATAGTTTAACCTTGCTGATTTGTAAGGCTAGCAATTTACCTCAGAAATTTATAACTGATTGTTAGGCACTATTAAATTAATGGGAGAATTCATATGTGTAAAATTTAGCAAAATGAACTAACCTTTGTTTATTAAATGTAGAGACTTTTTTTTTCTTTTTGGTCTTTAACCAGAGTATTATCATAAACATTGTTATCAGGCTAACGCCTCAAACACTGTTACAACTAAGAGGTCCTTCCAACAAATAAATATTGAGAATTTAAGCATTATCCAACAAATTTCTTAAATATTTTAAAAATAGAGTTTAAATTTGACTAACAGTTAATGTAAAACTTTTTATATTATCATTAAAAAGAAAAGTGATACATAACTATTGTAACTAAAGATTTTTATTTGCAACAAAAAAATTTAATTATTTTTTAAACATGTGACATCATATGATTCACCAATAATTAAAAAATTCATACACAAGAAAATAGTTTGAACATTTTACGAAGAAATTCTCAAGTACTTTTAAAATATTACATTCAATGGTCTAGATTTTATCTAAATTTTGTTAAATAGTATTATAAATTTAATTTGATAGCATATAATCATATATTGTGTTATGTGTTATGCTTTTAGTAGTTTAGTGTACGTATTACTTTTAAAATACATAAGAATTTTTTTCATTTTACATGAGTATTACTATATCTCTAAGCATTTTGACAAGGCCGGTGTTGCTCATACGCACCATGTATAACTTGTCTCGCCTATTGATATAAATCATTCTAGAACATAGTTCACATTAAGAAATCATTCTTGAACATTATATACACCTAACCAACTTGACCTTTAGGACAGTTGATAATTTATTTTAAAACATTCTTAAAACTAATTTAAGTACCAACGCTCTTAAAATCTAAAATTTTTAGGTGCATTTCACCAAAAATTAGGTGCAAGTTCTAAAACGTTTTACATTTCTGACACATCTTTTATTTGAAATCATTAATATATGTGGAAAACTTGTTATCACTTTATGTCCACTATAATGTGTTTAACGGTAACAACTTAGAAACTAATTATGGATGATTAAAAGCGAGGGAAAATAATTGGTAAAGATTAAATCGTTACCAGTTAAGGGCTTAGTGCATTAGAGCAATTAGTCCTCTAAATTTATTGGCTCCTCTTGATTAGGAAATGAAACTTATCTGCACTCTTCATGCTCTTTGTAGCTAACTCTGAAGTCATTTTCTTTTCTCAATGACAAAGGGTATATATATCAATAATCCTCAGCGGGGACAGAACTGGAAGGTTGCTAAAATATGACCCTAAAACACAAAATGTACAGGTTCTGCTCAAAGGCTTAGCATTCCCTAATGGTGTGGCTCTGAGCAAGGACAACTCTTTCCTTCTACTAGCAGAATCAACCACTTTCAGAGTTCTGAGGATTCAGCTCGGAGATTTCAAGACTAATTACGTAGAACTGTTTGCACAGCTTCAACGTTCCCCAGATAACATCAAGAGGAACGCCAAAGGAGTGTTTTGGGTGGCACTGAATAGTGGAAGGGGAAAGATTCAGAGCTTGGCACCTGAAAGCACCACATCATCACAGTGGACAGCAGATCCTGTGGCAGTTAAATTTGATGAAGAGGGAAATGCTGTGGAGGTGTTGGATGGAGAATATGGACAAGAGCTTGATTCTGTTAGCGAAGTGGAAGAACATGAAGGAAGTTTGTGGATAGGGTCTGCGGTGCAACCTTATGTTGGTGTTATAAAAGTTTAGATTTTTGAGTTACACTCGGGCTTCTAAGAATTTCATCATAACTCTTATTGCAGACTGTATGACATTTAATATAAAAATTGTCATTAATTAAATTTAAAATATTAAAAATAGCTTGATTTGTTATAAAGTTATATTTGTTTTAATACCATTGTTGGCATGTGTGTTTTCAACATATAAAGTTATATATGTTTTTATCATAAATGATTGATCGACTTGCTATATATATATATATGGTCAAGTTCAATTCACACCAGTATAAGACTTGATACACTTATACCACTCAATAACTTTTTATATAATGCACTTATAATCAATCTAACCGTTAAATTATAACTATCTAACATGTTAATTATTTATGTCAAATTTTATAAAAATTAAATATTAATAAGAATGTAATCAAATAGTTTCAATATTCATATATTTAAAAAGTATATATTATGTTGGATTTAATTTAATCTACTATTAGTGTAAAGTTTTTTTATATTGTCATCTAATCACTGTTTCCATATCTTTAATTGTTTAGGCAATTATTGTTTTAGTTAAACTATTTTAATGATTTGGCAATACATGATTGGATGATAGTGTAAAACTTTTTACACTAACAGTGGATCAAAATTAAACTCTATATTACGTTAATTTTGATATACATCAATGAAATATAAAACAATATTAGATTAGTATGAAACTTTATGAGCATGATCTACATGATACGAACTTTCAATCCAACGATGGTTTTTATAAACAAACTATCTAATAAAAAGTTATTCAATGGTCTAAGATTAAGTTTGACTTGTACCAGTGATAATTGATCCCTCCTCACTAAATGTTCTCGTAATTAAATTCATGTTCAACACAACTTTAACACTCTACAATGATATTTTTGGCTAGCACTATGTTAATGTAGAAATTATTTTTTACTTTATTCTTTATCTTTTTACTTTCCACTTAATTGAAAAAAAAAAACCCTCTTGCTAATATTTATAAATCAGACTCAACGATGCTAATTCTGTACCTGTTGGCTTAGTTAGAATTTAGATTCAACAAAGGTTTCCTAACTGAAAGATAAGATAATCACTATAAGTAAAGCTCATTGATATTTATCATACAGAAAGGTATGTATGACCTTATGAATGCTTGTATGTATGTGTGTGTACCGTTTAGGGATGGGGCTGCAACGAAAATAGTTGGAGAAATTAGAAAGAAAAATAGAGTTAGCACTATTAATTATTTGGTAGAAAAATTATTTTTTATTAAAAGAAAAAAAAGTGGTATATGGCATGCATCAAGTCAAGTTTAGAAATTTAATTATGTATTGAGAAATTTATGAATTTAATCATATTATACCTCTGACATATCTATCCTAAGACGCTACCCTAAATTATTGTGCAAAATACACACAACTTTAAAATATTTAAGTCACCTCTTAAAACAAAAAAGATGAAATTAAAATCATAACAGACTAACATGAAATCTAAATGAAAATTTTATAATTTTGTCTTATACGAAGTATTTATGTATTCCCGAAGCAAGGAATCAAACACTTGTAATTAATCTAAAAAATGCTTATGCGTTGATGGATTTCAATTATGGATTTGTGAAATATTAGAAAAGGAATTATGTTTTCATTGGATAGAAGAAAAGAATTATTTGATTTGACTTGATTAAATGACTAAACACGTTAATGAATCCTAAACAGGATCGGTCATGACACTAGGTCACAAAACAACCCCAAAATAGTCAAGAAAATACATAACTCCATAGGGCCACTAAATGAGATTATTTAAAGTGTAGAAATTCTAAGCGGATCAGTCACAGCACTAAGCCACAAAACAATTCCTAAATGGCCGAGAGAGCATGTGGCTGTGCAAGGCCACTAATGTAACATCATCTCTTTCTTAATTAAATTATTGATAAATATTATTATTTCTAGAATTTAAGAATTATGTAGATCTTATAATAATGAAAGAAAATCTAATAACTAAGAATATATTTTTTTTATATTAAACTAGATTCTTTTTACATAGTGTTAAGATTCCTTTAATTTTACATTAACTATATGCTAAAATTGATTCTTTTCACACTAGTCAATTTAGTAAAAGTAATCATTAAAATTAATTTAAGATTAACACTTAGGTACTTAAATAATTAATCAAGATGTTTGAAGTCAAAACTAATGACGAATTTCTAAGACAAATTTAAGAATGACACATGAGTCTTATCAATTAAATTAGTTAAAGTATCTAAATAAACTAAACTAAGTTATCCTTTTATTAACTAAGGAATTATGTCTTCATTCAATTGGTTAGTGGAATAAAGACAAAAGACTAAGCTTGAAAGACAAGCCAAACTTGTTAGTATAATAAGACGAGAAGAATTTTACATAAAAGAAGTCAAATTGAACAAGTAAGCTATGATAAGATCACATGAGAATCTTCTCAAAAACTACTTAGAAACTACTTGAATGACTAAAATCTTCAAGAACAAGATAAAGAAAAAGATAAGGACACATCTGGTTGGTCTCCACGTGAAGACTCCTTTACTTGGCCAAGAAACTTTTCTAGAAAAATACAAGACTAGGCTTTAAAGAAGAAAAGTAGTAGATAAATCAAAGGGAAATAAACATGTGTGGAACTAAGAAAAAAAGATGAATAAGCAAAGTTAGAATAAAATAAACTTATCTTGATTATAGTTGTGGAAACTAGAAACTAGTAACTAGCAACCTAGTTAAATTCTAAGAAATTAGTTAAAATCTAACTAAGTCAGCTAAAATCAACTAGTCAAAATGAGCTGATCATGACCTAGTTAGAGTAACTAGATAATCCTAACTTCACTACTCTTAGCTACTAAGTCATCATGGCCTTATGGATAAAGAAACAACATGGTTGCTTCTAATTGGTTCTAAACAAAAGCAAGTAATCATGAAGAAAAGCCTTTTAAGTAACCTAAGTTAACTAAGTTAAGAATTGTCTTGCAAGAAGGAACCCAAACATGTGTAGCACTTAGGGAGGAAGAAGAAGCAAAATTAAACAAGTAAGGAATATACCCAAAATCCATTAATGAACAAGAAGACAAAAACAAATGACCTTGTTTTAACAAGGCATTCACGTGGAAGGCATCAAGGGAGAAAGAAAAGTCTTCTAAACTTTCTTAAGTCAAGGATAAGACTCATAATTAGAAAGTAATAATAGTTAGCTTTACCAAGAAACAAGTAATCTAATTAGAAACCAATGAAAAAGTTAGAATGTAACCAAGTCAACCAAGTTAACCCTAGGTCAATTCAAGGAATCTAGTTAGAGAATAACGAAACTAAGCTAACTAAGTTACTAAAAGTAACTAGGTAATAATGAGTTTAGAGATAAAGGCTACTTGGAGGCATTTAGTTGCCTAAAAGAAAAGATATGATTATTAAGTTAGCTAAAGGAGCTAAAACACATGCAACCATTCAATTAAGAAAAGAAAGTGGTCTTCTAAGAACCACTACACGTGGGATAAGGGGGAGATAACTTAGAATTCAAAGATTCCATTGAAAAGACACCCAGTTGAATAAAGAACATGCATTGCACTGCCATGTCTCTAAGAAAGAGACTAAATATAATCCTAGTCACTTAAGACAAACCTAAGAAATCAATAATTCAACTTGATAAAAGGCCAAGTGTCCAAACCCTATCTAAAGGTATGTTTTAATTAGTAAGATTCCTTTCTTAGTCAAAAAGGAGAAGAAAATCACATCTCCTTGGATCTACACATGCACGGCCATTAGGAGTAACTTAGTTACTCAAGTAAGCTAAGCCATCATTATATGCCATTTGGAAATTTTCTACTTATCTAACTAAAAATTAAGTAGATACTATCATCATTAGTTGATTAATAAGATGTCAAGTGGCATCATTCTATTCAAGTCAATAATTAAGTCACATAGCCTTAACCTAGAAGGTAACTATGTGAACAAACACACACATGCACTGCCATTCAAGAATGTCTAACTACTTAAGTAACTTAGGTAAGTATGACAAGCCACTTGTATGATTTCTAAGTGAGCCAACTTATAAGCTTGATAGCTAAAGGATAATATCCCTAGAAGATCAAGACACATACCCACTCACTCCTCGTTCTCCTGCACGGCCATACACTTTCTCTAGGCCTAAAAATACTTCACTTGCATGCCTCCTCATGCACACATGCACTTAAGAGCCAAAACTCTACTTGTTTGTGTAGAGAAAGCCTTGCACGTGCATGATCAAAGGAGAAGATCATCCAAACTATGCTAGTTCAAGGTAGGGAATAATAACCTTCTCTCTTTCACTCTTGTTGAATATGTTACTATTTGATAAATTTTTAAATGTTTGATGGATATGCTATCTCTGCTTCCATGACTCATGATATGTTTTATTTTTATTTTTGGAAAGACTAAGACCATGGACTATGAAATTCAATAAGATTATGTTATATTTCCAAAAGCTAGAAATGATCCTCAAAGGAGGTGATCTAGATGATTTTGAAAAATAATCCTTATAGGGGGTGATCTCACAAGTTTGGAAATGAACCTCAAAGGAGTTGATCCCGCATGATCAAAGGCCACTTTGGTGGTAAGGCCACTTCGGTGGTAGGGTCACTTCATTGGCAATGGCGAGGGGACGCCCTTACAAGTGGAAAGATCTCTATTCAAATATCTCTATTCCTATGTTATGTTTACGATCATGGTGTAAGGTCTCAAAAACAAAATAAAAAATTGGTAATACAACATATCAAGAATAAAGAACTTATTGAATAAGAGTAAAGTTAGAAGAGAAGTTATTTTCTATACATAATACAGCTAAGAACCTTACTTGCTTTTAAACTATAAAGTGTTATTATTGCCTACTGAGATTTATATCTCACTCTTTGTGACAATGTTTTCAAATTAAGATGCCGCTTATTACTTTAGCTATTGAAATTGAGATTATTTGGGTTGATGTCTCAGGGTTAGGCCCGGTCCGAGTAATCCAAGATGTTCGCATCATTCCCTTGAACAATTAAGGAGAAAGCTAGGATGTAATTTATGGTTAAGAGTCCCTAAAGAAAAATATCCCTAACATACCTTGTTTTGATGTAAATTGTAAATAAGATGTTAGAGGATACTCTTGTATGATAGTTAAAAGGTGACTCTTCTGATGTATCATAATGACCTAGCTTGTATATAATAAGTATGTGGTTTATTATTATGATGTTGTGTATGATTTTCACTTTAGATTATCCCTAGTTTAAAAAGGTAAATGAGATGCTTAACGTCACCTAAATATAGCTAAAAGCATGTAAGAACATGTTTTGAGAAGTTAGCATGCACCCCCCTTAAACAACCAAAAGCAAAGAAAACAAGAAAAACAAGTGTGGTTTGCTGCTTGTTGGGTGCCTAGGCGCCAACTCTAGGCGCCTAGGTGGTAGAATTTGGGCACCTGAGCAGTGGCCAGTTTGAAATAGGGTGCTGTTCTGGGTTCTGGGTTCTGGGTGCCCAGGCAATGAATTCCCAAATCCCGAGCAATGGCTAGTCTGAGAATTTATATCATTTTGTCTAGAAAGAAACCAAGTTTAAGGGGTTTTATGGATTCTTGTATAATCTATAAGTTACATCTTCAAACTAACAGGATTCAAAGGTTAGATATTAACTAGTGAAAGCATGATTTAATTTGATTCTAAGTTAAAGGGAATCAAAGGGTTAAATATGAGTAGTTAAAAGATAAATAAGGAAGAGAATTGTTATAAATGGAATTAACTTTAAGGTTTTAAATCAAGTTTTAATGAACCTTAAATTATGTTAAAGTTTTAGAACATAACCCTAATAATAATCAAGTATATGAAGTTAAATTTTGAATCTTAGTTATATGTGTAAGCATATCTGTGAATTTTTTAAAGTTTATTAAGTCAAGAAAAGAGTGCACATCATTTGAAAGGTGTTGGATTACTTTAGTTTATCTTCTTAATAATCTACCATAGTTAAGTTAATGTTAATGGATTTATAAGCAACTATAAAGTAATTATATGACACAATACCTTTAAGGTAGGATATTATAATTTTGGTTTCAGAGCAGTTCATCTAGCTAACCTAAGAGTAGATTATTTTGTCTGTGAGATGCTATAGAATTTTAACAAGCATTTGTAATAGGATATTGAGCTTGATCGCCTCAATATCAAGTGTTCTATGTATGTAGAAGGACATGGCATCAATTAGACGTAGATGCTCTGCAACCAATGCTACAAATGACTAATGAAACAGGTTAGAATAATCAGAGTAGCGTAGTGGAAGCATGGTGGTTAGATTTCCTTATTACTTGAATCTTGAAGATATGATTGATAGATCATCTTTAGACTACCTAAGAAGTTAATAGATTAAATTAGTTTTCTCTCACTATCTATTTTGGCCTGGGTGTGGTTTTTGAGGAGATTATAGTTACCACTTGAGGTGTAGTTGCATCTTAATTCCCTAGTAGTTGTATTTGAATTCCCTAGTGGTTAATTAAGTAAGAACCACTTAGATTTTAGAAGAAAAGAACTACTTGAAGTAGAAAGTGCTTTGACCATAATAAGGAAAAATAATTAGAGTTGTTACTTCTGAACAAAGTGGTTTGTAAGTTCCATTAGATCTAATGATAACCTAATTAAGTAATAAGTTTAATTAGATGCTTAATAAAATTAAACCCACGATAAGTGCACACTTGGAGCATCGGCCCAGATGAGTTAGGTAACCCTTTACTTTGATTTCTATGTATTAAGATAGGAGATGGTATGCTAGGTAAGGATAAAAAGACTTTAAGAAAACCAAGATACTAGTGTAAGATCAATAAGGAATGAAATAAAACCCGTAGTCAAAATAGTCTCAGAGAAATAAGCCATCTAGGAGACAAAGGAAAGGAGTATTTTTAGGGAATATGGAAAGCCTGAACTTCAAATTAAAGGAAGGTATTTACTATGTGTGAAGAAGAGGTAACTTATTCTCCTAATTGAAAACAAAGTACATGTTTAACATCCTCTAAATTGCATTGTTTGATTCTGGAGTCACATGCTCCTTATTATCTATTGATTGTTTGATAAGAAGCACCTTATTTATTGATTGTATTAACTTGCATGTATTTAAATTACTTAAGTATCTGTTTGCTATATGTGAATTCATTACTGTTGTTGTTCTATTACTCTAGTCAAAGGACCTATGAGAAATTTTAGTTGACACCTTAAGATGAGTAAAAGCTTATGAGTGTTAGGATTAAAATTAGAAACTATTTAGCTACTCTAACCAAATGAACATTAACTATATACTATTTGACCAACCTAGTTTAGGTCTAAGTATTTAAGAAAGTATTTAATACAAACAAAGAAAACCTATTAATCTCTAGTTGTAGGTCAAAATTTATATCTAATGAAAACTAATACCTAAGTAGGTGAATAGTGAAAATCTATTGGTCGTATCAAGGATCTTGATCTAAGAAGTGGAAGTTTAAACCTATTCTTTTTAAAGATTCTAAGGTTCATGAGTATGGGTTTTATGGTTTTGAATCTATGAAGATTTGATTAATTTAAGTTAAATAAGAATGGTTTATAGCATATTATTGATTGAAAATATTTAGAGGAAGATTTTGAATTCATGATATTAGTTAGTTTCTTAAAACTATTAGGGTTCATGTGTTAGATTTTATCATTGTTAATTTGTGTTAAGGATAGGTGATGATAGATACAATAAATTGATGGATTAGGTGAGTCTTTCGGCATGCTATGGATTTCTAGGAAAAATTATATGTTTCATTTGGGGAAAGTAGTAATATATGGATGATTTAGCGATATATGAATGTATTTTATTAGAAGAAAACCAAGGTTACCAAGGAGATGTTAGTTTAGGTCATGCAGGGATCTTAGGTGGAAAATCTGTTTGACACGTAAGATATGATGATAATATTGAGGTTATAATGAATTATAAAAAAGGGTTCTTGATTTACATCTATGGCATAGTGAAAATCGGTATTAAGTAAATTCCACTAAGAAAAGTTAGAAGAAAAATAAGGTGAATTAAGGGGAAAAGGGGGCTTTAACCATATGAAGTAGAAGAATTTTAGGTGTGTAATCTTGCACAAAGTGATGTTTAAGTCTTTTTAAAATCCATAATGAGATATATTTAGATGTTCTAATCAGACCAGAATCTTTAAAATGATTCCTTAGTGTCATAGCCAAAAGAGAGAAACTAACTTCTTATTTTAATAATAATTATGTGTTAAGGTAGAAGATGACATGTTAATAAGGATTCAGGTAGCTTGAAATAAGCAAAGTTATTAGAAAATGAAGAAAAACACTTAGGAAGTTGTAAATGAGGATTTTGATTTAGTGGGTATTCTTAATATAAGTCAAGTCAAAATTTAGTAAGTAATTAAGATTAAATGAGTTTAAGTGGATTGAATTATTAGGGAATAGAGTTAGCAAATAAGATAAAAAGGTAAATGAGAGGCTTAACTTCACCTAAACATAGCTAAAAGTATGTAAGAGCATGTTTTAAGAAGTTTGCATGCACCCCCCTTAAGCAACCAAAAGCAAAGAAAGCAAGAAAAACAAGTGTGGTTTGCTGCCTGTTGGGCGCCTAGGCGTCAACTTTGGGCGTCTAGGGTAGCCCACCACTCAAGTGGTGGAATCTGGGCACCTGAGCAGTGGCTAGTCTGAAATAGGGTGATGTTCTGGATTCTGGGTGCCCAGGCAGTGAATTCCCAACGCGTAGGTGGTGGCTAGTCTGAGAATTTGTTTCATTTTGTCTAGAAAGGAAGTAACTTTAAGGAGTTTTATAGATTCTAGTACAATCTATAAGTTAAATCTTCAAACTAACTTGATTCAAAGGTTAAATATCAACTAGTGAAGCGTGATTTAATTTGATTCCAAGTTAAGGGAATCAAAGGGTTACACATGAGTAGTTAAAAGATAAATAAGGAAGAGAATTAGTGCTCTTTTTTGTTATAAATGGAATCAACTTTAAGGTTTTAAATCAGCTTTTAACGAACCTTAAATTAAGTTAAAGTTTTAGAACTTAACCTTAATAGTAATCAAGTATGTGAAGTTAAATTTTGAATCTTACTTATATGTGTAAGCACATCTGTTAATTTTTAGGTTTATTAAGTCAATGATAGAATGCACATTATTTGAAAGGTTTTGGATTACTTTAGTTTATCTTCTTAAAAATCTACCACAGTTAAGTTAATACTAATGGATTTATAAGCAACTATAAAGTAATTATGCGACACAATACCTTTAAGGTAGGATGTTAAAACTAACCATAACTATTTAAATTTATAAGCCCTAGACAGGATCGGTCATGGCACTATGCCACGAAACCATCTCCAAGCAGGATAAGAAAGAGCTTGCTTGGTTTTTTTTTTTTTCAAAATCAATTCTATATAATAAGATTACAAAGTCGTTTCAAAGAACAACAAACTAGAAAAACATGTTTGGACAATCTGGTCTATAGTTCTTAGAGTCAAGAAAAAAAAGTGTGATTAGGTAGTTTGTTTTGAGAACAAGGTTTTAAAACAAAAAAAAAATAGAAAACCTATCTATTTGGTAAAAGCATTTTGCAAATCATAATTATTTATATTTAAATAAATTTACCTGTGATACTAGTAGTCTAGCATTACTCAAGGGTGACTATCTATATATAATATATTAAAGTAAGCTCTTTGAAGCCCATGTCATCTTATGTGTTTGACATGGCCTTTTTCAAGTCATGTAACGCCACGTCATGTTATGTACTGATATGACATCCTTCAAATTAAGACTTGTCACACTTCTTATATATATGCTTATGTGTGGCCTCCTCCAAGCCATGTACATAACACCATGTCATGTTATATGTTGACATTGCTTCCTTCAAAAACTTTTACAAGCCATGTAACGGCACGTCATATTATATGTTAACATAATCTTTTCTAAGCCATGTAGCACAGCATCATATTATATGCTAATGTGACCTCTGAAAATACCCACTCACTATTTAGATGGTGTTCGTAACTGAATGCAAAAGTGAGTTTAGGGACCAAAACCATGAGTGTACACCCCTTAAATAGCCTCTGCCCATCACAGAGGTGGTTGTGGACGTGCGAAATGTAGTGGGCAGTTTCTGAACGTTGCTAAAGAAGTGGAATGAGGATGTGGAATGAACGTGGACTAACTCTTGACTTGTTCTTCAGTTTGTTACCGAAGATTACGTGAGGAATTCAAAATCATTCAAACATTCTCCCACTTGGTCCACATATTCCATCATATACTACAGTGAGAAACAAAATACAAGAATCATAGCGATAAGTCCTCTAAAAGTAAATATTATCTTCCATGTATCACAATGCATTATGTCTCTCAAGCCCATATGACTTAATGAATAAACCTCATGTTTATTCTAGGCTCAAAATTCAATGATATTTCTCAAAATGAATAAATAAATATGTGTACAAAAATAAAATGAGAAAACATCACAAATAGAGTTTCATTAAAATAACATCGTTCTTACAACAAAAATCGCATAAAAGAACAAAGTCTCATTCTATCTATATGACCCATAAATTTCAACGGTGGCATGCCTTTAGTTAAAGGATCAGCAATCATCAATTCAGTGCTTATGTGTTCAATAACCATTGTTTTATCCTTAACACGCTCTCTTATAGCTAGATACTTGATGTCAATGTACTTACTTCGACTACCGCTTTTGTTGTTCTTAGCCATAAAAACAGCAGCTGAATTGTCACAATATATCCTCAATGGCCTAGAAATCGAATCCATAATTCTAAGTCCTGAAATGAAACCCTTCATCCATACACCATGTGAGGTAGCCTCAAAACAAGATACGAACTCAGCTTCCATAGTGGAAGTAGCTGTTAGAGTCTGCTTTGCACTTCTTTAATATACAGCTCCACCGGCTAGCATAAAGATATATTCTGAAGTCAATTTTCACGAATCAATGCAGCCAACGTAGTCTGAATCAGATATATCTCAATACTTTCTTTGTAGCTCTCCAGTGGTTTATACCTAGATTACTCTGATATCTCCCTAACATTCCAACAGCAAATGCAATGTCAGGTCTTGTACAGACCTGAGCATACATCAGACTTCCTACAACTGAAGCATAAGGAATGTTCTTCATTTGTTCCGGCTCAAGATCATTCTTCGAGCACTAGTCCAAATCGAACCTGTCACCCTTTACAATGGGAGCTATACTTGGTGAACAATCTTTCATCCGAAATCTCTCCAAAACTTTTGTTGATATAGGTCTCCTAAGACAAACCTAGAATACCTCGAAATCAGTCTCTATGTATCTTGATGCCAATGACATAAGACGCATCTCCCATATCCTTCATGTTAAAGTTTTCGAAGAGGAATTGTTTCACCTCATATAGCAAACATTTATCATTGGTTACAAGTAAAATGCCATCCACATATAGAATAAGGAAATAAATCTTGCTCTCACTAACCTTCTAGTGTATACATTGATCCATAATTTTCTCCACAAAACCAAATGAAGAGATAACATCATGAAATTTTAAATACCATTGACGGGAGGTCTGTTTCAATTTATATATGAATTTCTTGAGCTTGTAGACCAAATGCTCACCTTTATTAGAGGAAAATCCTTCTGGTTGCTTCATGTAAACCTGTTCCTCCATATCTCCATTGAGAAAGGTCGTTTTCACATCTATTTGTTGCAACTATAAGTCAAAATACACAACTAATACTAGAATGATATGAAGAGAATCTTTCTTAGATACAGGAAAAAAGGTCTCCTTGTAGTCAATTCCTTCCTTTTGAGTGAATCATTTAGCAACGAGTCTTATTTTATATCTCTCAATGTTGCCCAATAAGTCTTTCTTTGTTTTGAAGACCTATTTATATCCAATGGCTTTTGCATCATTAGGCTACTTAACAAGATCCCAGACTCCGTTAGATGCCATAGAATTCATCTCATTCTTCATAGCATCATACCATAAATTTGATTCTTTAAAATTCATGGCTTGTGAAAACGTTTCAGAATCATTTTTGGCTCCAATATTATAGTCAGATTACTGTAGATACACAATATAATCACTAGTTATCGTTGATTTTCTTGTTCTAGTAGATCTCCTTAATGTTGTATCATTATTTTCTTAAGGAACTTGTTGTTCAACTGGTTGATCAATAATTTCTTCTTGTTTCTCATCAACAACTTGATCCACTGGATTAATATCAGCAGGTTGTGGATCTTCAATGACTAGTTATACAACATTCGGTTGAACTGAAGGGGTATTGTTAACAACAACCAATCTTATACTCGAGGTGTAAGGTTGAGTATTTGAATAAACTTTTTCAGAAACAAGGTTTCTGAATTGATCGCTCCCACTAATCAAGTCATTTTTAAGAAATTTAGCATTTCTTGATTCTACAATCTTAGTAGTATGAGATGGATAATAAAATCTATACCCTTTAGACCTTTCAGCATATCTAACGAAATACCCGCTAATGGTCCTTGGGTCCAACTTTTCTTGTGGATTGTAGATTCTAACTTTAGACGGGCATCCACAAATGCGTACATGTCACAAACTCGGTTTCCAACCGTTAAATAACTCAAATGGCGTCTTTGGGACAGCCTTAGTTGGAACTCGGTTTAATATGTACACTGCCGTCTTAAGTGCTTCAATCCACAAGGACTTAGGAAGCTTGGAGCTACTAAGCATACTTCGCACCATATCCAGTAATGTTTGGTTTCTTGTTTCTGCTACACTATTCTGATATGGAGAACTAGGCATGGTGTATTGGCCAACTATCCCATGCTCTTCAAGAAACTTCGCAAATGGACTAGGTGCTTGTCTATCTTCAGCGTATCTACCATAATATTCTCCATCTCTAACTGATCTCACGATCTGAATTTGTTTACCGCATTGTTTCTCTACTTCGGATTTAAATACCTTAAAGGCATCTAATGCTCCATGCTTATTATGAAGCATGTAGAGATACATGTACCGTGAGTAATCATCTATAAAAGAGATAAAAGTATTTCTGACCATATGCGTCTATATCTGGGCAATAAATGTCTGTATGTATGATTTCTAGAAGTTCTGTACTCCTCTTGGCACCTTTCTTTGACTTGTTGGTCTGCTTTCCCTTTATGCAGTCTAAACAAGTCTCAAAATCAGTAAAATCTAAAGTACTAAGTACTCTATCATTTACCAATCTTTTAATTCTCTAAATGGAGATATGTCCTAACCTCCGGTGCCACAACACAAAGAACTTTTCATTCATAACACATCGTTTCGTACCAATGTTAATATGCATAGCATCATAAGCATTATCATTTTGTAAATCAATAGGAAAAAGACCATTAGATAAAGTACCATTCCCAACAAGATTAGATTTATAAAACAAACTAAAAATGTCTCTTAAAACATAAAGGAATAACCCAAAGGTACAAGTCTTGAAACTGAAATCAAGTTCTTAGAGAAACTTGGAACATAAAAGGTCTTTCCTAAATTCAAAATAAAACCACTACTTAAAGCTAAACTGCATGTTTTTACAGCCTCTACATGTGAACTCATCTTGCTTCATGAATAGATGTACTGTTCACTTCCCACTGGCTTCCTTAGGTTTTACATACCCTATAAGGTGTTCGAAACATGGATTGTAAAACCAGAATCAATCCACCATGTGTTATCATTAGCATTAACTATATTAGATTCATAACAAACAAATAAGATTGGCATACCTTTCTTTCTCCAAGTCATTGCTGGAATTTGGTGCATCCTTTCTTCATGTGCCCCTTCTTTTTATAAAAGAAACACTTGGATTCCTTTTTGATTCTATTTTGGGGTGGTATTTTACCTTTCCCCTTCTTCTTGGCTTGGTTCTGATCCTTCCTCTCAGTTGTCGTAAATGCACTCTCTCCCAATTCCATTAGTAGCCTTCCCTCCTCCTGAACACACATGGTCAAAAGTTTATTGATTGACTATTTATCCTTATGTGTGTTGTAGGATATCTTGAAAGGTCCATATTGCTGTAGAAGAGTGTTTATAATATAGTGCACAAAGAAAGAGTTAGGCATATCAACCTCAAGTACCTTCAATTGAGCTACAATATCTCTCATCTGCATGATGTGCTCACGCACACCTCTTATAGTAGTGAGCCTCAGGGATGAAAACCTCATAATCAGGGTGTTGGCAAGTGCCTTATTTGAAGACACAAACTGTGTTCATCAATAGCATTCAAAAGTGGCTTAATTTTGTCATGCTGATTGACAAAACCACGAATGCCAGCAGAGATTTTGGTCTTTATGAATATAACTGACAGGCGATTACATCGCTCCCACTTTTCATATAGATCAACCTCATATAGAGTGCTAGTCTCAGTGATAGGAGGTAGTTCGTCTTTCCTAATAGCATAATTAATGTCCATCCACCTCAATTGAAGAAGAATTCTCTCCCTCTAAACTTTATAGTTATCACCCCTCAATTCGGGAATGTCACATTTCATATCAAAGAAATTCGTAAGTTGTATGACTGTATAATATTAAACATGCATGCTTATAATTAAAATTTGAACTAATAAATCATATATCATGTTCTAACCAATATAAATCATGTTTAAAATTTATGAATCTACCGACATAAAACTTGTCTGTGGACTAGAGTTCTAATTCAATTAGATCCATACATAACTTTATAATAAAGCTATCAAATTATTTCCTAATTCCTGTGAGTAAATTAAGAATATAAATTTGATATTCTATCATAATTAATCATACAAAATATAATAAAAAACTTTGTGGGATAACATTTATTATATTACATTTGATCAACTACAAATAATGTTATTATGTGATCATAGAACTCATAATATATAATTTTAACTAATTTAAAGATGTTGTGATTACTCTCTAATTAATTAAAATATATGAATTACTAGACATTTGATTTCATACATAAAATATCTACAAAATTACATGCATCAATATAGAAAATAAATTAAAGAATACATGCAAATTACGCACAAATTTAAACACAAATGCCAATTTTTTTTTGTTTTTTTATTTTTTTTTTTGTTTGCTCTGACAAAATTTTGGTCTTTTTCGTATAAAACATGTTTCAGAAATTGTTAAAAGTGAATGAAGTTGCAACACATTACCAGAGAAGAGGTAATGCACAACTAGCAGAAGGCAATTTGGTCTTATTAGGTTTCGAACCCAGGACCCCTGGCACGCTGCATTTGTGCAGAAAAGTATCTTCTGTCAATTGTGCTGCACCTTTTCTCTGATAATGTGTTGCAGCTTCATTCACTTTTAACCATTCAAACAAGTTGTTCTGAAAGTTCACATGCATTGCGAAAGCTTGCGCGCAGGAAATCAAGAGACGCATACAGAGAATGAAGGGTGTGTAATAAATTCTCTTCTTTTTCGTTTCTGCACTTCTCATTTCAGCTTTTCATTTTTGTTATTTGCACTTCTTCACTTCATGCAACTCAAGGTCCCTCCCCCAGAATTGGTCCGTTTTATTCTGTGATTGAGTTAATTTAACAAAATCACATAGAAATAGGCTTTACCGTTTGAATCTCTTATGTAAAAGAGATTATTCTCATTCCAGTCCTTCAAATTCAATTAACAAAATATGAAAGTCGTCAGATTTTATTATTGTAATAAACTTTTAAAAAAATTCTGCAGGAGTGGAATCAGCGAAACCCTATCTGAAGAACTCGCAAGTGAGCGTGAAGGGAGTGTTTGATCCAGCGAAGTTGGTTGAGTACGTGTACAAGAGGACAGGGAAGCAGGCAGTGATCGTGAAGCAAGTGCCAGAGAAGAAAGAGAAAGCAGAGGAAGCGAAGGAAGAAGCCAAAGAGGAGAAGAAAGCGGAGGATGGTGAGAGAGAGAAGAAGGGTAGTGAAGGGGAGGAGAACACAAGGAGAAGAAATAAGCAGAGGGCGAGGCCAAACCAGCAGAGGAGGCAGCCACAGAAGAGACCAAGGTGTTGGAGGTGAAGAAGAGCGAATATTACTATAACCCACCCAGGCATGGCATGGAGCTCTATACATACCCAGCGTACCCGCCCCAGATCTTCAGCGATGAGAACCCGAATGCCTGCTCCGTCATGTAAAAATTGAGGAATGTCGGGGGTAAATATGGGAATTAGGGAAAATTGTGAAATTTGGGTGATTGCCCTCTCCCTGCGTTGCATGTGCCCTCTGTACTATTCCTGCTATATAAAAGCGTAAGTATAACCTACAGATCGGCGGTAGAATTTTGTAAGGCTTGTACTCTCTGTTTAACTGTTATATATCAAATTATAAATAATTACACTGTTAACAACTTATATTTTTAAGTTTTTATTGTACTTGCCATTGCTAATTTGACCTTTTTAGGGGAAAAGAAACTGATTTTTTCTTTTAATGATTTGGTTCATTTTTGTAACCAAAAAAGGAAAATGATTTTATATTATCCTCAACTTCCTCGATAGAAGCAGATCTGCTCTGCCAACTGTTTTAGCAAGTGGGTTTTATTCTATGCATTTCTGGGTAGCAATTAACAAGATTTTCAAAGAAATGTAAGGGGGATATGGACCTGAAATTTCCAAGAGTAAACTGTTTCTTCACATTACATTGTTTGGCAAAAAGAAAAAAAAAAAGGTGGTGTGATTTGCTTTCCACCACCCAAAATAACCAGACCAGTTATAAAAGAGTGGGGAAAAAATTTTGGGGGTTGGGGGGAAAGTGCAGGGAGATACTGTGGTCATCAAAGTATTATGCGAGAATAAGCGGGGCATGCAGTGAGCAGGAGTCTTTCAAACTGAGTTGCCGATGGCTTACCTTTTCTTTCATGTACTTTTTACGGAATGAAGGGTACGGCATGAAAATGATTTTAGACAAGATTAAAAGAATTCAATCTGAATCTGAATCCCTGTAAATTCCGTTGGTTTGGTTTGCAAGGATAAAGATTAGGAAGGAAACACCATATGACTATTAAGAGTTTTCGTCGGTTTATATATATCGAAATCAATGCATGATAAAGTACCTGATTTGTTGCTTCGCTATCATCATTAGCAATAAGAGTAACTGAACCTTTCTTTTTTTTTTTTTCCTGTAATGACAAGAGTAACTGAACTGAATGAATGCCATGATAACAACGTAAGCGGTGGTTTTAAGGTACTTCAAATAAATTAGGGAGCTTTATTGAAATTGGCATGGGCAAATTCTAAGACGAGTAATGCTTTATTTTAACATTTTTTAATTAATTATCTAAATACTTAATAAAACAAATATTAAATAAAAAATAAAAAAATATAATATTTAATATTTATTTCATTCAATAATTAAAAAAATTATTAAGACATGTGGCAGCTAATGTGATTATTGTATCATTATTTCTCGGGCAACTGCTTCCATTGCCTGCGTCTGCCCTAGGAACTTTGTTTTGTATGTTTCTTTCTTCTACTACAATGGCCTTCTTTTTCCTTAGGATGCAGTGATAATGTACTCAATTCTCATAGTTTTCAACTTAAATTTCTTGAAAATGGCACTTTTTGGAAGACTACACTTCCCGTCCTCAAAAATTAATCCAAGGTTATTAACAATCCAAACGGTTTCCCCCCTGAGTGGTGGTTCTCCTTTTCCCAGATTGGAGTGGGAAATCACTCCGCAATAAGCAGATGAAAAGCACAGCGAATTGAATTGAGATTTTGGGAAAGCAGAAAACTCTAAGCATAATTCATTATTGTTTCAGGGTTTGGATTATAAACTACTTAAATGTGCCGTTTTAAATAAAAACTTTTAATTATTAAATAAAAATATTAAGTGCATTTAAAGATTTTAATATATTTTTTTATTTAATACTATTAAATATTAGGAGAATATAGTATTATTATTTTTTAAAAAAGTTATTCTCCTTTAAAAAATAATTATTTCATTTTAAAAAATTAAGGTAGCTTTAATGATTTTTTTAACTTAATCTTTGATATTAATGAAATAAGAGAGAGATGGGAAAGTAATTTAGTATTTTAAATATTTTAATGAAAAGATATTTTAGTTAAACAATTATTTTTTCTCATAAATAATACTATTTAACCATTTTTTAATTATTGTATAAGTACTTTTTCTATTCACTTTTATCTATCATTTAAAATAATTATACAAAAATTAAAAAAGTTATTACTAGAATAGTCTAAGTAGACGGATAGAATAATTTAAATGAAAAATAAAACAAAAGAGTAAATATATATCATTTTATATTTTTTTTTGAAATAAAATTTAGGTTTAAAAGAAAGTTCACCTTCAATTCAAGTCAAGATGATCGAATCCAAATCATGATTATACATAAGTGAAAAGTTAATTAATTGTTGGCTCTATTATTTTATATTCTAATCTTGATTATGTATGAATGATCTAATATTTAAACTTTTTTCATATTATTTATATATATATATATATATATATATAATATTTTTTTTAATTGATAAATTTAATAATTCTTTTAATTACTTAAAACATAATCTATTAAAAAAATAAAAATATTTATTATTTTTTTACGTAATTAAAAAATCATTAAAATAATTCATTAGAAGAATTTAAAATTTTTTAATCTTTCAAAAGAAGACAACATTATTTTTTTTTTTATTTATCCTCATGTGCTTGCAATTTGCAAACCAAATATCTTCTGGTCCTGCTTAACGTGCTTTTGTTTTCGCGGCTTCTGAATTAGAGACTGTGTAATTAGGGTGCTTAAATGGGACCATTACTAGAGGTGGCCAAGACCCAAGAGTCGTAGTTTTGCTCAGCTGGGCAGCACACCTTTCTCTGTGGCTCTATATTACTCAAGAGAATTTTCTCTTATATTTATCGGTGAGGTAAAATCTAATCCATAAAAGAAGAACAAAAAGGGCAAAATCTGAAGCTGAATTCAATCTTCCTTTTTTCTTTAAAAAAAATATTTAAAAAAATAAAGAAATAAAAAAAGCCCCTTGAGTTATGACAAAGTTGCTGCCAGTGAAAGTGCAAGTAGGTCCCGGTGGCGGGTTCGCCAGTAGACCAAATAATAAGAGTAGGACTCGTAACTCCCATAATGGCCTCGATATTAGCACATGCAATGCCTTTCGATGTTACTGTGTTTCGATAGTGGGCTTGTCGAGAATTGTGCCAACAACAATATCAGCAACGCACAAGTTAATCATTCCATGGCAACATAATATTAGATTATGGAACAGTCTCTTAATGACTCAAAATTCTTCAAATGGAAAGGTTTTATGATCTGTTAGCGCCTGAAAGATTCGATCTCACATGCAAATTTCATTATCCCAACCTGATGTACGAACCAATAATTATAGAAAGAATAATTTTATATTTTTTAATTCATTTTTTTTAAAAAATTTTAAATTATTAAATAAAGTAAATATTAAATATTTTTTATATTTTTAAGATATTAAATATTTTATTTTTTTATTTAATATTTACTTTATTAAATATTAAAAAAAATTAATTTTTTTTTAAAAAAATATAACAAAACTCTTATAAAAAATGATTAACCCTGATGCCTTTTGGCGAGGGGAGGAGGAGAAGGGGAAAAGCATTAGAAAAGATAAATATACTTTTGTGTGCTTTAACTTCTCACGCCCTGTTCATTCTAGTTTGCACGTACAAGATTGAATGTGCAATGTGCTTTTTGTCATTTCTCCGAAGCCATTTTAGACCATGCCTTTCTCTGTTTTGCATCAAATATATTTTACTACCATCATTTATTATTACGGTTCAATAAGAAAAAAATCTTTACCAAAAAAAAAAGAAAAAAAATCTATTTTAGAAAGAACAACGCATTCTGTTGGCTAACATGTACTCTCCACATATAATTGTTGGTAATTCACCGAACAGTAGTAAATAAAAATTACAATAATCTAATTTATCATGATTTTTTTGGATATTTATGACTCAACCCGGCTGGATAATTTAATCCACACCTAAGTTATTCAAGTAAGGTAAAACTAGATTTTAATGAAAAATCAAGTTAGGTTTGAGTAAAAAAATAGACTCAGCTTATTTTTGGATTAAAAAATTAGATCCGGTATATTTTTACTGAGCTACCATTTATATTGACTCAACTCGATTCGAGATTACATAATATTTTTTTAAATATTATTTTATATTTATTTTTTTATTAATACAAACATATCATATTATTACTTAAATATTAAAAACATTATTTTTTATATTTCTTATTTCTAAATATTAAGAGCTCGTTTGGATGTATTTGTTTTGATAAAAAAAGTTCTTTTTTTTAAAAGTATTTTTTTTTATTTTTTTAGAATGTTTAAATGAGTTTTTTTTGTAAAAAAAAAGTTTAAGTACTAAAAAATTTATTTTTTTATTAGAAGTTAGATTTTTGTATTTCTAAAAAATGATCTTTTTTATAACATAAAAAAGCTATTCAAATAAAAAATATACTTCTTAAATATTATATTCAAATATAAAATATCTTTTACTTTTTTTAAAAGATTTTTTTAAAAAAGCTCATAAAAAATATTTTTTATTTAAAGTTCATCCAAATGAACCCTAAGGTTTTATAATTTAATTGGATAGATATATATGTAAAAATTTAGAATTTATTCAAACTCTAGGCTAACTCAGTCTCGGCTTGGTCTTAGTTTAGCCATGCAGAGATTCGAATATGATTGGATCTACTCAAGTTTTATGGTCAGGTCTAAATTAAAAAAAAAAATAACACAATCAAAATATCGATTGAAATTAGGACAAGTCAAACTTAATCTAACCTAATCTATGAATATCCCTAATTTTCTTCTTCCATATTCATTTCCCCGTTTTTCTTTAACATTTAACCCCAAAGCATGATAATATCTATTTCATTTGAGGCCTCACAAAGAACACAATGAATTGATTTCACCAATTGTCGAAATGGAGTGGAGACAAAGGATAGATGGCGAGGCTACAAGGCTTAATTTGCATGAAAAATTATCACATATTCCTAAAATATAATAAATGTATGTTCTAAAATGTATCTTCATAATTGATTTTAAATTTTTAATATAAAAAATTATATAAGTTTTCTTAACGCATTTATTGATGGTCCAAAAGCATATATTAATTTCTCTAATTTGCATACTGCAAAAGAGAAAATGGAGAGACATATGGCACTTAATCTGTAGAGAGCCAGGATGGAAGAATGAGGGCAGGCACCCCAGCATGCCGCCGAGCGTGCCGATTGCGTAATAAATGAACACAGTGCGGACAATTTAGGAGAGCTCGCAGTAGTTTCGTCTCGTGGTCCCTTCATGTTGTTGTTAGCCTGGAAATGCAGGCCAACAATTTGGCAGAAACCCTTGCATGGTCCTCTCCTCTGCTGACCTGAATCACAAACGAGAAGCGTCCTTTTCTCTATCTGTCCATTGTGTTTTTATTCCCAGATCGTGTTTGTGCGTATAAAAATTTCTTGAGGATGCTGACACGGTGCTCTTGCTGCTTTCCTACTCTTCGCAAACTACCAATCCAATTCACATAATGGTTTCCAGATGCAAAAGGTAAAAATATTGACGTCTATTATAAAAATAACAGGGGGGATTACTTTGCCAAAAATCCATTTAACAAAATTCATTCAAATTCTTTTATTTTTAACAAGATTCATTTTTTGGTTACATTTTAACAAGATTTTTAAACTAACTCCATTAACATTTATTAAATTCTTATGATTTTCTAAATCATATTAATTCTTATTTTATAATTTTTTAAATAAAAATTTCATTTTACAAGCAAAATTAAATCTCACATTTTGTCATTTCAAATACACCAAGAGGGATAAAGGGTGACGAAATCTCTTTTTTTTTCCCCTCTTAATTGTTTTGGTTCTTTCGGGTTAATTAAAGCAAAGTTTGAAGAACAGCTGATTTTTGCTTGCGAGTGCGAGGGTTATTTTGGGCAAGCTGGCAATATTAAAAGCATAATGCAAATTATGCGATCATTCGGAACGGAACAAAAGACAGCGAGTAAGGCCCAAGTAGAGTAAAGTAGAAATCCTTAGTTACTCTCAGAGTAATCCCTTCAAAAAGATTTTAACCGCTCATATTTAATTTTAATTTTATTATTTACATTTACAGATTTAATTTAACAGTTAAATAATTATGCAGTATTATGTATTATATATTTATTAAATAAGTAGGCCATTTCTACAATACACTATGATTTTAGAGTGCATAGATACACTGTTTAATATTTACCTTTGATTTTGAATAACAGCATGTGTACGGTTAAGATTATTGCAAGTAAATAAATTAAAAAATTATTTTAAACTTTTATCCCTTTACTTTTATTTAATTTTACTATTTCTCTACGAAACTACTTTTTTTAACTTTTCGAACACTAGTGATTACAAACAATTTTTACTTTCATTCCACTTCACACAACTAATCTCTTTATACTAGTTTTTCACCTTTCACCCCTTTCTAATGTTCTTGATGATCCTTGTCTCTTTTTCATTTCTTCTTTCTTTTCTTTGCAATTTACGTTTACCTACCTGGATCCTGTTCGAAAAGTGCCCCACAATGAATATACACTTTTTGTGTTTTTATTGTTTATATTTGTTAAAAAGTGTAAGTTTTCTGCATAGTCTAGGATGGTGTATAATTGAAATTGATGGTGCAAATTAAATCTAACACATTGGACAATGCTTTTAATAATGGCTAAATTTGTTCTGCAGATTTTACTTGGACGGGCAATAGAAGGTGTTGGCAACCGTCCTTATTTGGAGGGAATGTAGTGGAAAATTAAGAGCGGGGAGGAAAGAGAGAGAGGTAAGTGCTGACATCTAAAGAGATAGATTTATAGGGAAATGGTATAATTAAATAAAAGTAGAGAGATAGAAGTATAAAAAAGTTAATTTATTTCATTATAATAATCTGAACAGTACAGATGTTTAAGTTGAAAATCAATTATAACTATTAAATGGTGTATTTATACACTATAAGTTGATAGTGTATGATAGAAGTGGCCAAATAAATATACTACTTTTAACAATATAATAAAATTTTTCTAAACGGAGACTCATTGAGTCATGGACGGGTTTGGTAGTCTTGCTCTTGATTGGACCCGTGAAATAAAAAGCCCCATTATCCTTTTATTGTATCTCGTATGACCGATTATTATTTATCGGGAATTTTTTTAAACATCCTCTTCAGTTTTTTTTTTTTATGGATGAATCCTCTTGAGTTTTATTTTATATGCAATTTGTGCCTAAAATTTTAATTAAAGAAGTTTTATTTTAAAAATATCGAAAAGTATAAATTAAATTTTGTTATAATGCCATTAAATTTTAGAAAAAAGCCTGCGATCACTTAAGCTGGAACTTTATTAAAGATACACTCACAGACATTGACTTCCCAGATAATCTGGTTATTTTTTCTTTTTGGTAGAGATAATCTGGTTAATGTTATCTGGTTCCGTGTCAATTGCCCTCCATGAGTTCAGGTGGAATTTATAATTCTATTTGAAATAAAAAACTTTAAATCTTGTTGATGAATCAACTTAATATTCTTAATTATTTCAAGAAAAAATATTAATTTTTTTAAAATTTTAAGATATTAAATATTTATATTTTTTTCATTCAATACTCCCTCCGTTCTTTCGTATAAGTCATTTAAAGTACTTATACAAAAATTGAATTTGTTATTAAATAATATCATTTACAAAAAAAAAATTGTATTTAATCAAAATATCATTCTAATAAAATATTTAAAATTCTATTATTTACTCCCCTAATCTTTTCTCACTTAATTATTATCAATGATATAATTGAAAAAAATTAATATTTTAAAATTTTTTTAAAATAACAAATATAATGAGATAACAATTTTTTTTTCTCAATAATGGTTAAAAAATATCGGATGAAATATTTTCTGTTTTAAGTAAGCAAAAAAATATAACATTATTCTTAAAATAATTTTTTAATCATTAAATTTTTACATTGAAATTTAAAAGTGACTTAGCGAAGCAATGTGGTTATTATTTATTACTTTTCATCAGTTGTTTTAAAGAAAAAACATTATTTCATTTAATTTGTTAATATAAAAATCAAAGAAGTGCTATTCACTTTTAAAATTATATATATATAGTCAAATATCTCAAATGTTAAATTAAAAAAGATGGATGGAATATTGCTTGACGTTGTGACCTTTAAGAACTTGCTGTGGCGCGGCCACTACCCTTTCCTGATGAGCAAGACGCTACTACGGTACTACCCTTGCCTATGACTAATGACTAATGACTACTGACAGTGAGTGATGCCTATAGAATATTTCATCCTGCTTTAGCTAATCTTTCTGTTCGGTACAAGTATAATTTTGCCTTGCTAATGTCATGAGGATAATTAACATGGTAGTGAATAGGAGATAAAAGTTCTAAGTTGGGTTCATCAATATTTTTAAGGAATCTTAATTTATTTAAAATAGACTACCATATTTAATTCTTACCTATATAAAAAAGAAATAATTCAAATACGAACAATCAATTCCTAACGTTTAAATCTATTAAATTTTCTCTCTTCTTTTATTATGTAACGGGTGAATGTTAGAGCAAAAATTCTTGCATTTACTGAAAGGTTATTAATATTATACTTTCATTTAAAAATATCTTAATATATTAATATTAAATAATTAAAAATAAATATTTTAATTATTTAATATTAAAATAATATTACAGTAACATGAAAGAATTTTTTCTCGTGGCAGTCATGCAGGGCCCACAACCGCAATATGCTCCAGCGTCTTTCTTTTCGTACTCCAACCCACGTGACACCTCTCTCCCGGTCCCACCCAGTACTATCCCATCAACACACCGCGTTCATTATCCTTTTACCACAAAGACTAAACCAAATTCGAATACACAGAAAGTTGTGTGTATATTTTGTTGTATATACTTGAAAAGAAAATAATAAGAGGTACAAGCCTAGGTACAATGACGTATACTCACAGTTGCCACTGTGCAATATCTGGGATGGCCTTTTCCAAGAGGTTGGTGGAATCACTGCCCAAAACCAAGCGAAAGGTTAAAAGCAACAAATCAATGGGACGTACAAAAAGGTATGAAAGGATAGAAAGATATTGAGAGAAGTAGCTTCGTTATTCGATTTCTGTCACTCTACAGATAATTGAGCTTATGGTGTTCACAATTAATTTAAAACAAAAAATTGAATATAATCAAAATTAATCGACTTTATTTAATTATTTTTTATATAAATTAATTAATTTAATTTTTAATTTTTATTTATAAAATAAAATTAAGTTAAACTAAATTAAATTCATATAATTATATATATATATATATATATATTTTATAATTATATATTTATATATAATTAAATTTTAATTTATTATTATTTATAAAAATATTTATGTTTTTAAATACCACAAACTTAGCTTAACTTAGGAACAATCTTATATATTTTTTAGTGTGAAAGTTAATCTTATACAAAAAAAAAAGAGAAAAATGAATGTTGACCGTTAAATTTGTAAAAAATACTCAAAATTAAATATAAGATAATAAAATGATTATTTGACTTAAAGTAAAAATGACCATTTCTTTAAATAATAGCAAAATCACTTTTGTATTTTAATTTTGACTATTTATACAAATATAATAATCAAAATTCATTTCTTTAATTTTTCACATGAGATTTGTACAAACTGTTCAAATTTAAACATTATGTCATACAAATTTTTTAAAACAATCATGTGACATCAAATAATAAATCGGGTGATAGTCATGTAATTTTGAAGTCATATAATTATTTTAAATAATTGCATATTGGTAATATTTTAAATCTACTAGTTGGTACAAATTTAATGAAAAAAAATCCAATCATATAATTTTTCAAACGTACGGCCTTCCATAAAAATAACAAAGTAACTTTACTTCATTAATCAATTATTGTTACGCAGTTATGATGATATTCCATTGCGATAAGACATTGGATCACCATGGAGATGCGCTTTTCAATCATTCAGTGCCACATGTCTTATCAGAGCATGGTTGGAATGAGAATGCCAAGCAGCCACAGAGAAGCTTTGAGGATGATATTTGAGTTTTATGTTATGAGAATAATCCATTCATTGCTTGCTTCTCGGCTTCCGTAAATTTCATTGCTTAAGTTGATTACATCCTCGTTGACAAGTCGCCAAAGTTGTTAGTATTTAGTACGTAGGTGGTTACTATTTTGTTAATAAGGGTCCTATTTTTTATAACTCTTATTTATTGTCAATTATCCTAGTTTTACCCTATTATTAGGAGTTATTAAACGTGAGGTGTTGGTTTTTAGTTTCAGTTATTATGTGAGGCTATATATCAGCCAATATTATTTTAATGAATGAAGAAAATTTTTCTCGATTCTCTATTTTTCTTTGTCATTAGAAATAACATTTGGTATCAGAGCTCTGAATACGGGGGCCTGATACGAATTGGAAGCAGCAGCCTTCTACGTAAACCAGTATTGGAGTAGGATGGCAGAGAGTTTATTTGTGCAGCCAGCAATTCCAAAATTTGATGGGCATTATGATCACTGGGCAATGCTCATGGAGAACTTCTTGCGGTCAAAGGAATATTAGGAGTTTAGTGGAAAACGGAATACCTGCAGCAATAGAGAGGAGTTGTTGTGACAGATGCACAGAGGAAGAACATTGAAGAGCAGAAGTTGAAGGACTTGAAAGCAAAAAATTATTTATTTCAAGCCCTTAGATCGTTCAGTCTTAGAGACAATTCTCAACAAGGATACAGCAAAGAACATATGGGACTCTTTGAAGCAGAAATATCAAGGTACAACACGAGTCAAGCGTGCCCATCTGCAAGCTCTCCGAAAGGAGTTTGAAATTCTCCACATGAAAGCAGATGAATCTGTAAATGAATATTTTGCTCGGACACTTGCCATAGTCAACAAGATGAAGGCGAATGGTGAGAACAAGGGAGATGTAGCTGTTGTTGAAAAGATTTTAAGATTCCATGACACCCAAGTTTGACTATGTGGTGTGTTCAATTGAAGAATCTAAGGACATAGACACCTTGTTTTATTGATGAGTTACAAAGCAGTTTGCTTATGCATGAACAACGCATGAGTTCACATGTTGAAGAAGAACAAGCCTTGAAGATCACTCATGGAGGTCAATTTGGAGGAAGAGGTCGAGGCCATGGAAATCCTGGAGGAAGAGGAAGAGGAAGAGGATGAGGTAGACAAGGCTTTAACAAAAATACAGTGGAGTGCTACAATTGCCATAAGCTCGGGCATTTTCAATGGGAATGTCCAAGTAAGGAGAGAAGGAGGCCAACTATGCAGAAACACAAGAAGAAATGTTATTAATGGCTTATGCAGAAATGAACAAGTCTAATAGAGAAGACAATTGGTTTTCTTGACTCGGGTTGTAGCAATCATATGTGTGGAAAAAGGGAATATTTTTCAGATCTTGATGAAAATTTTAGAGATTTAGTAAAGTTAGGCAATAACACATCTATGGCTGTAACAGGGAAAGGCAATGTTAGGTTGTAAGTGGATGGAATAGTGCTAAGTATTGGGCAATTGGAAGAAAAGGGGCTTGCAATTCTATTTCAATATGGTACGTGTAAGGTATTTCATCCAGAGAAAGGCTTGATCATGGAAACAAAAATGTCTTCAAATCGTATGTTTGTACTACGTGCTATATCTCAGCCAGTAGCATCCACTTGTTTTAACACAATTACAGAAGATATAGAGCAACTTTGGCACTCCAGGTATGGACATTTGAGCTTTAAGGGCTTAAAGACTCTTCAACAAAATGATATGGTGAAAGGTTTACCAAAGCTTAAGGCTCCTTCAAGACTATGCAGGGACTGTTTGGTAGGAAAGCAACAAAGGGATTCTTTCCCAAAGAAAAGTACATGGAGAGCTACAAAAATTCTTCAGTTGGTGCATGCTGACATTTGTGGACCAATCACACCCATTTCCAATAGCAAAAAGAGGTACTTGATCACTTTCACTGATGATTTCAGTAGAAAAACATGGGTTTATTTCTTGGTAGAGAAATCAGAAGCCTTTACTGTTTTCAAAAGCTTTAAAATTCATGTTGAAAGGGAAACGAACATGTATATCAGAGGGCTGCGTACTGATCGAGGAGGAGAATTCACATCACAAGAGAGTTCATTAAATTTTGTGATGTAAACGGCATAAGAAGACAATTAACAGCAGCATATACTCCACAACAGAACGGAGTTGCTGAACGAAAAAATAGAACCATTATGAATATGGTTCGTTGTTTGCTTTCGGGAAAGAAAATTCCTAAAACTTTCTAGCCTGAAGCAGTCAACTGGGCAGTGCATGTATTGAATAGAAGCCCAACATTGGTAGTAAAAGGTAAGACCCCAGAAGAAGCCTGGAGTGGAGTGCAACCTTTGGTTGAGTATTTTAGAGTTTTTGGGTGTCTTTCTTATGTTCATGTACCTGATAGCAAAAGAAGTAAATTAGATGATAAAAGTTTGACTTGTGTTCTGTTGGGAGTTAGTGAGACATCAAAAGCCTATCGACTTTATGATCCAATTTCACAAAAGATCATAATAAGTAGGGATGTTGTATTTGAGGAAGATAAAGGTTGGGATTGGGACAAGAAGTATGAAGCAGTCACAGCATGTGATTTGGAATGGGGAGATAATGAGGAAGTAGTAACTGAAACTAATGGGATTGAAGAGGAGAGTGAACCTGACATTGATATAGAAGAAGAGGAGAATTCTTCTTCTTCTTCTTCATTAAACGAAGAAATTCCTTCTAGCTCAACTCAAGGAAGGAATAGGAGACCACCAATTTGGATGAGAGATTATGAAACAGGAGAAGGTCTTTCTGAAGAAGACAATGAAGTTCACTTGGCTATGCTTGCTGCTGCAACTGCAGATCCTATACACTTTGAAGATGCTGTTAAAAGTGAGAAATGGAGGACAGCCATGGACGCAGAAATTGAAGCAATTAAAAGGAATGACACATGGGAATTGACAGAGTTACCCGAAGGAGGAAAGAAGGTTGGAGTGAAGTGGGTCTATAAAACCAAATTTAATGAAAATGGAGAGGTGGAGAAATACAAGGCTAGGCTTGTAGTGAAGGGGTATACTCAACAATATGGAATAGACTATACAGAAGTATATGCACCGGTTGCACGCATGGAAACCATTCGCTTGGTGGTGGCACTTGCAGCTTTAAAGGGATGGATCATTTATCAACTAGATGTGAAGTCCGCATTTCTCCATGGTGAGTTGAATGAAATAGTTTATGTGGAACAGCCTTGTGGTTATGTGCAAAAAGGGAGTGAGCAGAAGGTTTACAGGTTGAAAAAGGCACTTTATGGATTAAAGCAAGCACCACGTGCTTGGTACAGTCGTATAGAAGGCTATTTTATGAAGGAAGGTTTTGAGAAATGTGATTATGAACATACTCTATTCATCAAGACAAGGAAAGAAGGCAAAGTCTTAATTGTGAGTCTGTATGTTGATGACTTAATCTATATCGGAAATGATGAATCCATGCTTATAGAATTCAAAAATTCCATGAAGCGTGAGTTTGATATGACAGACCTTGGCAAAATGAGATATTTTCTTGGTCTTGAGGTCATGCAAAGGTCAGATGAAATTTTTATTAATCAGAAGAAGTATGCTTGGGAGGTGCTGCAAAGGTTTGGAATGGATGGAAGTAATCCAGTTCATAATCCAATTGTTTCTGGTTTTAAGCTTGTGAAAGATGAGGGTGGAGTTAAGGTGGACAAGACTCATTTTAAGCAAATGATTGGCAGTCTCATGTACCTCACAGCCACACGACCGGACTTGATGTTTGTGGTAAGTCTTATCAGTAGATACATGGAGAATCCCACTCAGCTCCATTTACAAGTGGCAAAAAGGGTGCTGAGGTATTTGAAGGGAACTACTGAGTTTGGAATTTTCTATAAGAAAGGAGGAAATGGTGAACTCATTGCTTATACTGACAGTGATTATGCTGGAGATTTGGAAGACAGGAAAAGCACTTCAGGATATGTGTTTTTGTTAGGTTCAGGAGCAGTATCTTGGTCATCGAAGAAACAACCTGTAGTGAGTCTATCTACTACAGAGGCAGAGTTCATTGCTGCGGCTTCATGTGCATGCCAGGCAGTATGGTTGGAAAGAGTATTGGAAAAGCTAAGTCAGAATCAAGGCAAGCCACTGGTTATTCATTGTGATAGCAGTTCTGCAATTAAGCTTTCAAAGAACCCAGTAATGCATGGTCGAAGTAAGCACATAGATGTGCGTTTTCATTTTCTTAGAGAGCTCACAAAGGCTGGAACTGTAGAGCTGGTTGATAATTGAATTTTATCACACTTAATTGTTGCATTTGATTAATGATTTTTAGGGCTGTTTAGTGTGTAATTAATGGTTTTTGGTCTAAATTGGACTTTAGGGTTTTAATTGGATTTAATTCATTTTCGTGTTAATTTTTCAGATTTACATTGATCCAGTATTTTGATCATAACTTTTGTTCTATGTATCCGATTAATCTCATTCTTTTTCGTTTTGCAGATAACTCAAAGAGATACAAATGGTATTAGAGGCTTAAAGGCTAAATTCAGACAAGAAGATAGTCAAAAAATTGGAGCCAAAGTCAATCATAGAATTCTGGAGCTATGTTTAGTTAATTGGGCTTAACTTTGTAATTAGGAGTCCAAATTACATGGGACCAAAGCCATTAGTTATGTTTTAATTTGGGCCGATTTTGGAGCCCCTAACCCGGTTTATTTTTAGGTTTAAATAGCATATTAGGGCAACATGAACAGCAGCTTTGATTTTTGGAAATTTTCAAATCTAACACCTCTCTCCTTTTCTCTCTTCTGTTCACCTTGTTCTTCTTTTTCTTTCTTTTTCGTTTTCTGTTTGTGCCCAGCCATGGTAGGCTAACTTTCTATTTAATCAACTCATGAGTTGAGGATTCTGTTGTTGAATCTAGAGGACCCGTGCTCTCTAGGAACTGAATCCGTTTCTCTTCCCCTTTACTCGAATTGAGCAACAAGATTGTGCACGTTGAATCTGAGTGGATGAGGTTTTTCCATGATTTCTGTATTTTGATCATCTAGGGGAAGGAATTAAATGTTAAATTTAATATTTAGGTTGATTAACTCAAGGGATTTAAAATTAAAACACAGGTTGAAGTGAACACTGTGCGATGGCATGAGTGAACGCGCCAAGTGTTTGATTAAATGCTAGGTGATTGTCTAGTAGAGAGGGTTCCTATATGAATGCAGGGATTCCAATATGTTTAGGGTTAACCACAAAATTCAGTAATTCTTTGTCCAGTGACGGATGTCCTTGAAACCTCAATTCTTGGTTGGTTGATTGCTTTTAATTTATTAATTTCGCTCTTGCCTTATTTTCATTCCTATTAAAACGCCCCTGTTTTACTGTTTCTGTTTTCAATTGAGTGATTTAGTCCTATGCAAAAATCCTTGGGAGACGATCCAGGTTGTATTATATTACAAATTTCTTTATAAGCCTGGTTAATTTGAGTGAGTTCGATAGTTCACATCAAATTTTGGCGCCGTTGCCGCGGAATTTTTGCATTATTCTTTTGATCTCGATTATTGCATATTAACAATAGATTAGAGTAGAGTAGTTGCATTTCATTTTGTTCCTTGTTCCATACTTGAGTAGAGTAGAGTAGCTTAGTAGTGTCGAAAGTGTCGCAAGTATCGCATAATTGGACTAACTTGTGGAGTTAGGTGCTGAGACTTGGTATCCAAAGTTTATCCACCATCCTGAGCAAAACTAACCCTTTTAGGGTTTAATCTGGGGTCAAAATCTTGAAATTCCTTCATCTGGTATGAGTTTTCTTTGTCAGGGGCATTTAGGTCATTTCACTGTCAACTATCTCCGATTGCCCTGAAAATTTGTCAGTAGCTAGGAAAAAATTCATAGATCAAGACCATTGAGTTAAAGGACTAACTTCGGTGGATGGGGCCTATTTTTGCCAAATTCTAATCGTTTAGACCACTTTTTTAATTTTTGTTTATTTTCATGATTTTTAAAAATCACCAAAAAAATTACAGAAAATCAAAAATACATTTTAGAATTTTACTGTGGCGGTCCCATAATTTTTAAAATTCATTTGATAGTGTTTCTTATTTTATTTTAGCTAATTTCTTAGTGTAGTTTACATATTTTGTATGCTGTTAGTATTTTTGCCTGTTATGCCTTATGCTGTATGATTAGGAGTAGTAGCAATGCACATGACCTGTCCTACTTTTGATCCTGAGATAGAGAGAACATTGTATGTTGTCAGAAGGGTTTCTAGGCTAAGTCATAGGATTGTTACTGAACTTGATCCTGAGTCTGAGCATATTGAGCATTCTGATTCTGTTCCATCTGTTAGTTTTCCTAGTTCTTCTAATAGTGTAGATTTTACTTATTCTAATGGTAGTTTCATTAATTCTGAGAGCATGGATAATAGAACTTTAAAGGAATTGGACTGCACCTGACGTTAACTATCAACCTTTGTGCATCCAATATCCTGATCTTGATGCTGACTTTGAGCTTAAATCTGGTCTTATCCATTTGCTTCTCAAGTTTCATGGTCTTGCAGAATGAGGATCCACATAAGCATTTGAAGGAGTTCCATGTGGTTTGCAGCACAATGAAACCACAAGGAATTGATGAGGAGCAGATTAAATTGAGAGCTTTTCCTTTCTCTTTAGATGGAGGAGCTAAGGACTGGCTTGTACTACCTTCAACCCTCATCCATTGGAAGCTGGAACGACATGAAGAGATTATTTCTGGAGAAGTTTTTCCCAGCCTCAAGAGCCACTACAATCAGAAAAGAGATATGTGGCATAAGGAAAGAAAATGGAGAGAATTTGCATGAATATTGGGAGAGGTTCAAGAGGCTATGTGCAAGCTGTCCACACCACCAGATATCTGATCAGTTGCTGATAGTATACCTTCTATGAAGGCTTGTTACCCATAGACAGAAATATGGTGGATGCAGCCAGTGGTGAGCTTTAGTTGATAAGACACCTGCTGCGGCCAGAGAATTGATAGCAAACATGGCAGCTAATTCCCAACAATTCGGCAACTAGAGCAACCAGTAGTGGGGTGTCTCAATTCAAGCGTCCCCAGTCTAATATCAAAGTGCCTAGAAACTAATAGTAGTGTCAAGTGCAGACCACCAGAGACTGAAAAATAGACTAGACGAATTGACCTCATTAGTAAGGCAATTGGCAGTGACACAAATAGTGCAGTCTCCCGCTCCACAGATAAGTAGACCATGTTGGTATCTGTTCTGATCCACTCCACCCCGCTGATGCTTGCCCAACTCTGCAAGAGGGCACCTCTCCAGACCAATCAGTAGCTGCAACAGGAGACTTCCTGGAAAAGCCACAGTATCAGCAGCAACATAATCCATTTTCAAACACTTATAATCCTGGCTGGAGAGATCATCCAAACTTAAGGTGGAACCAGAACCAGAACCAGCAGAAATTTTACACAATACCAACATAGGTAGTTTCCACAGCACAAACAGAATTTCCAACAGTCTGCACCTCCACAGCCAGTGCAACAGCAGCCACCAGCACAACAGCAGACCAGTAGTGGTCCTTTGACGTGAACTGTCGAACTCACTCAAATTAACCAGGCGCTTATAAAAAAAATTTGTAAATATAGGACAACCTGGATCGTCTCCCAAAGATTTTTGCATAGAACTAAATCACTCAATTAAAAATAAAACTAATAAACAGGGGGGGTTAATTCGATTAAAATTAAAGTAAGAGAAATTAAAGCAAGAGATAAAACGAAATTAACAATTTAAAAGCAATCAACCAACCAAGAATTGAGGTTTCAAGGACATCCGTCACTGGACAAAGAATTACTGAATCTCGTGGTTGACCCTAAAAAAATCAGAATCCCTGCATTCATATAGGAACCCTCTCTACTAGACAATCACCTAGCATTTAATTAAACTCTTGGCGTGTTCACTCATGCCATCACACAGTGTTCACTTCAACCTGTTTTGATTTTAAGTCCCTTGGGTTAATCAACCTAAAATATTAAATCTAACATTTAATCCCTTCCCCTGGATGATCAAAATACATTAAATCATAAAACAAATCTCATGGACAAACCTCATCCGCTTGGATTCGACTTACACAATCGTGTTGCTCAATTCGAGTAAGGGAGGAAAGAAAAACAGATTCAGTTCATAGAGAGCACGGGTCCTCTGGATTCAACAGCAAAAACCTCAACTCATGGGTTGATTGAATGAAAAGTTAGCCTAACCATGGCTGGGAAAAAAAACAGAAAACGAAAAAAGAAAGAAAAAGAAGAACCAGATGAACAAGATGAGAGAAAAGAGAAGAGGTGTAGATCTGAAATTTCTCCAAAATCAAAAGCTGTTGTTCATGTTATCCTAATATGATATTTAAACCTAAAAATAAACAGGGTCAGGGTTCTAAAACTGGCCCAAATTAAAAACATAACTAATGGCTTTGGTCCTAGGTAATTTGGACTTTTAATTACAAAGTTAAGCCCAATTAACTAAACATAGCTCCAGAATTTCGTGACTGACTTTGGCTCCAATTTTGACTGCACTTTTGTCCGAATTTGGCCTTCAAGCCTCTAATACCATTTGTAGCTCTTTGAGTTATCTGCAAAATGAAACAAGAATGAGATTAAACGGAATACCTAGAACAAAGTTATGATCAAAATACTGGAACAGTGTAAATAGAAAAAAGCACGAAAATGAATAAATCCAATTAAAAGCCCAAAGCCCAATTTGGACCAAAAATAATTAATTACACACTAAAACAACCCTAAAATCATTAATCAAATGTAACAATTAAGTGTGATAAATTCAATTATCATCCTTCACTGGAAGATTTTGCGTGAAGCAGCTTGCAACGAACAGCTTACAATTCAGCAGAGAACTGAATCTTCATTCAAAATTTGCAAACTCAAATTGGGCAGTATCAACATCATGAACCAGCTCCAACCCCAAGGATCTAATAAACTCTCTTCCTTCACAGACAATTCCTAATCCGAAGGGAAATGTCATGCTATATCCCTAAGGTCTGGCAAGCAACTAGAAGAGCTCAGCAAGCTGCAGTTGAGCTGAACCAACCCCAGAAAAAGAGAAACTGATGCTAAGAAAAGTGAAACATTGAAGCAAGGCAAATGATGAGTCTGAAAACCCCCATCCCTCTACCTTCCCTCATAGAGCCCTTCAATCTAAAAGTTGGCAGAGAAAGCACAAGAGAAGGAGATCCTAGAAGACATTCCAAAAAAGTTAAGTCAACATCCCTCTCTTAGATGCAATCAAGCAGATTCCCAAATATGCCAAATTTCTGAAAGAGTTATGTACCACAAAAGGCGACTGAAGGGAATGAGCGAGTGAGCTTGAGCCAGAATGTGTCAGCACTCATCCAGCCCATGCCTAAGAAAGTGCAAAAGATCCAGGAGTTTACTATTCCTTGCATAATTAGAAATTTAAATTTGATGATGGCATGTTAGATTAGGTGCTTCCATTAAATGTCATCCTGAATCTGTTTATAATCTCTTGGTCTTGATCCTTTGCGTGCAACTAGTGTTTCTAGTTAGCTAATAGGAGTAATGCTCACCCTGCCGGGTCTGATTGAGGATGTTTTAGTTAGAGTAAATGAATTAATATTCCCTGCTGATTTTTCATTTTAGAGAGGAGGGTGAGTCTCCTAACAGTGGACCCCGATTATTCTCGGGGGCCTTTCTTGAAAACAACTGGACTAAGATAGATATGCATTCTAGTACTCTTTCCATGAAATTTAGTGATAATATTGTGCATTTTAATATCTTGATCCATAAACATCCTAGGGAAGAGCATTCAGTTTTTTGCATTGATGTGATTGATGATGTTTATTTGAAATTTGTGTTGATTATCCAGATTTTGCATCTGTTAATGACGCTATTGTTTGTGGTTGTACTGATAATGAATGGTGCCTTGTTGCACTGAATTTTCATGCTTTTTTCGAAATTTTTGTGATGCACTAGATAGTGATGGTGATTCTGATTTAATTATGATTCTGACTGCCTGGTGATGTTAATTCTGATGTGAACATTGTGCAGTCCGAGTAAAGTTCTGCTTTCTTGAATTTATTTTCAGGCACTACAGGTTTCAACTGATGTACATGCTGCAGAATTGGTGCAACCCACCAAGCTTCTTCCCTTTATGAGCAGCCGC
>NSJW01000595.1:0-69845 GCA_019955255.1 Castanospermum australe | reverse complement strand
AGCAGCCGCCTAAGTTGGAGCTAAATCTCTGCCTGATCACTTTAAAATATGCCTTCCTGAGGAGAATGAGCAGCGCCTGGAACCTATTCAGCGGTGCATGGTAAGTATTTTTTCTGAATTTTTAGAGGATTGCATGGAAGTATTTATGGATGATTTTACTGTGTATGGGTCTTCTTTTGATGCATGCTTGGGTAGTTTGGCTAGAGTCTTGAATAAATGCATTGAGACCAATCTTGTGTTGAACATTGAGAAATGTCATTTCATGGTTGAGTCAGGGATAGTTTTAGGACACGTAGTGTCTTGAAAGGGTATTGAGGTAGATCCTGCTAAGATAGATGTTATTTCTGCTTTACCTTACTCCGTATCTGTGTGGAAAGTGCGTTCTTTTCTTGGTCATGCAGGATTCTACCGGCGCTTCATCCAGAACTTTAGCAAGATTGCCCGGCCACTGTCCAACCTTCTGCAGCACGACACAGATTTTTTGTTTGATGATGAGTGTAAGTCGGCCTTTAATCATTTGAAGCGCTGCCTGACCACAACTCCGGTGATCCAGCCACTAGATTGGTCTCTTCCATTTGAGCTGATGTGCGATGCCTCCAACTATGCTGTTGGTGCAGTTCTTGCTCAGCGGGTCAATAAGGCCCCTCATGTCATTGCCTATGCCTCCAAGACTTTGGATTCTGCCCAGTCTAATTACACAACCACTGAGAAAGAACTTTTGGCTGTAGTTTTTGCACTTGATAAGTTTAGGTCATATCTGCTAGATACTTAGGTGATTGTCTTTTTTGACCATGCAGCCTTGAAGTTTCTTTTGAAAAAGGCAGATGCTAAGCCTCGACTTATTCGGTGGATGTTGTTGCTCCAAGAATTCGACATTGAGATTAAGGATAATAAAAGTGGGGCAGAGGACTGAGTAGCTGATCACTTGAGTTGGATCACTCACCATCCTTCTGACCTCTCTCCTATTCGGGATGATTTTCCTGTGAGCAGCTTTTACAACTGCAAGGTAAGCTTCCATGGTATGCTGACTTGGTAAATTATTTGGTTACTGGTGTTTACCTGTTGATTCCACTAGGGCCCAGACTCTGAAATTGAAAAAGTGAATCTAAATACTATGTTTGGGATGACCCTTATTTGTGGAGATTCTGTAATGACCAAGTAATTAGGAAGATGTGTGCCTGATAATGAGTTTCATTCCATTTTACATTTTTGTCATGCTTCTGCCTGTGGTGGTCACTTTGGACCCCAAAGAACTGCTAGGAAAGTGTTAGATTGTGGTTTATTTTGGCCTTCCTTGTTTCATGATGCATATCTGTTTTGCAAGTCATGTGAGAACTATCAGAGGTAGGGAGTATTTCCTGTAGGCATGAGATGCCCAAGCAACCTATACTGTTTTTGTCAAGTTTTTGATGTTTGGGTTATTGATTTTATAGGTCCATTTCCTGTTTCCCATAGTTTTATTTACATATTGCTGACTGTTGATTATGTCTCAACATGGGTTGAGGCGAAAGCCACCCGGACTGATGATTCTGCTGTGGTTGTAGATTTTGTCAGGTCTCACATTTTCTGCAGGTTTGGTGTTCTTAGAGCTATTATCACTGACTAGGGCTCTCATTTTTGTAATCGAAGCATGGGTGCTTTATTACGGAAGTATGGACTGATTCACAAGGTTGCCACAGCATACCACCCACAGACCAATGGCCAAGCTGAAATCTCAAACAGAGAGATTAAGCAAATCCTTCAAAAGACTGTTAACTCTAACCAGAAAGATTAGAGGAAGAGGCTAGATGACGCTTTGTGGGCATATCGGACTGCCTACAAGACTCCGATTGGGATGTCTCCCTATCGGCTTGTCTTTGGTAAGGCATGTCATCTTCCGGTAAAGTTGGAGCATCCGGCATATTGGGGCATTAAGTAGTGCAACATGGATTTGACCCAGTCGGGGGTGGAGAGGAAGCTGCAATTACAAGAGTTGGAAGAGCTTAGATTGGATGCCTATGAGAGTTCGCGTTTATACAAGGAAAAGACAAAGGCATTCCATGATAAGTAAATCCTGAGAAAAGAGTTTGTTGTGGGCCAGAAAGTCCTCTTATTTAACTCCCGTCTCAAATTTATGCCTGGTAAACTTAGATCTAGATGGGATGGTCCTTTTGTGATTACTAATGTTTTTCCTTTTGGTGCAGTAGAACTGTGTGATGAGCGGACCAGGGAGAACTTTCACAGTGAATGGACATCGCCTTAAGCATTTTTATGAGGGACCCCAGCAGCAGCCTGTGGAGGCAGAGATTAGGCTCACTGATGCCATGTACCCTCCCTCAGGAGGATAGGGAGTCTTCTTCCTCTTTTCTCGATTTTTCTTTTTTTTGTATTTTTAATTTCAACTTTGATTGTTAATAACAGGATTTTGCGAATAATACAGTCTGAACCCTCCTTGTGATAATTGTTGAGATGTACATAGTTTTCAACTTGGATATTTTGTTTTGCATGGATCATTCTGGTTGGACTGCATTTCTCAACTCTTAGATTATCTGAATTGGTAGTTGATTTTGTGATGCTGATTGCGTGCTGGTATTGACCCTTGTCAGATTTTTGGGCCTGTGTGAATGGAATTTATTTTCTGCCATTCTTTCTTTCTTGTGTGCTTCTGCTCATGATTTTGTTCTCTAGAACTTGCTCTTTTTCTTTTTGAAACTACATTTTTCACTGGCATGCATAAATATGATAGAGGCCTTCTTTCTTTTATTTACCACTTTGGCCAAATAGCCATCCCTTGCATTATATTCTCGTTGGTTAGCCCCTTCGTACCTTTTTGTATCATCTTTGTCTTAGCCACATTACAAGCCTAAGCGTAAAACCATTTTATTCCGCACCTTGGAAATTTATTAAGCATTAGTTTCACCTTAGTGTTGTGTTTAAGTGTGGGGGTAGCCCAGAGCGTGCAACATTTTAAGTGTGGGGGGAGGTATTCGATGCTAATTGTCATTTGGCATTAGTTTGGTCATTGTGCTTGTGTAAGTAATTGTGAAATTTTTCTAAAAAAAAAAGAGAGATAAAAAAAAGAAAAAAAAATCTGAAAACAATGTATATATATGAAAAAAAAAGTCAATTTGAGAAAAATTTGGTGTAATATTGCCTTTTGGGGAAGGAAAAGAGTTTTATTGAAAAAAGGCGACTTGTTTGTAAAAGAGTATTTCATTTATTTGGTTTTGAGCAAACCTTTGTGTTTCTTGACTAATGCTCTTTTAAATTTCTTGGGTGCTTAGCCTTTCATTTCCAAACTTGTCCATGCCTTCACCATAGCCCCATTACAACCTTGAATAATAAGTCCTCTTGATTTGTGCATGCATGTGTTTTGAGTAGTGGAGAAGTAGAATTTGAGCAAGCTTATGGTAGGGATATTTTCTTGAGTGGAATTTGAGTGATACACTTGCTACCCTATAACTACCCTATACACTTGAGAGATTGATTGAGAGCATACCTTGAGAGGCCATTTTGCGTGATTAGCATCATCAATTGAGATTGCCATGTTTTATAATTTGAGATGAAGAAATTTCTGTCATGATTGGTTGATATTTTGAAATTTTGTGTTCTTTGTTCAAGTTTTGCATTCTTGACAATTGTTAGAAAGGAGAGGTATATCTTTTAGTCTTTTTCTTTGTTTTATCATTTCTTTAGTTTTGTTTTGAGTTTTTAATTTTGTCCAAGAGTGCAAAAGGATAAGTGTGGGGGCATTTGATAATTAAATTTGATCACACATAATTGTTGCATTTGATTAATGATTTTAGGGCTGTTTTAGTGTGTAATTAATGATTTTTAGTCAAAATTGGGCTTTGGGCTTTTAATTGGATTTAATTCATTTTCGTGCTATTTTTTCAGATTTATACTGTTCCAGTGTTTTGATCATAACTTTTGTTCTAGGTATCCGATTAACCTCATTCTTGTTTCTTTTTTCAGATAACTCAAAGATCTACAAATGGTATGAAGGCTTGAAGGCCAAATTCGGACAAAAAGGCAGTCAAAATTGGAGTCAAAGTCAGTAGAAAATTCTGGAGCTATGTTTAGTTAATTGGGCTTAACTTTGTAATTAGGAGTCCAACATAGGACCAAAGCCATTAGTTATATTTTTAATTTGGGCCAGTTTTGGAGCCCTGACCTGGTTTAGTTTTAGGTTTAAATAGCATATTAGGGGCAACATGAACAACAGCTTTTAATTTTAGAGAGAAATTTCAGATCTACACCTCTTCTCTTTTTCTCTCATCTTATTCTTCTTTTTCTTTCCTTTTCGTTTTCTGTTTTTTCCCAGCCATGGTAGGCTAACTTTCCATTCAATCAACTCATGAGTTGAGGATTTTGCTGTTGAATTCAGAGGACCCGTGCTCTCCATGAACTGAATCCGTTTTTCTTCCCCCTTTACTCGAATTGAGCAACACGATTGTGTACGTTGAATCCGAGCGGATGAGGTTTGTCCATGAGGTTTGTTTATGATTTCTGTATTTTGATCATCCAGGGGAAGGGATTAAATGTTAGATTTAATATTTAGGTTGATTAACCCAAGGGACTTAAAATCAAAACAGGTTGAAGTGAACACTGTGCGATGGCATGAGTGAACACGCCAAGAGTTTGATTAAATGCTAGGTGATTGTCTAGTAGAGAGGGTTCCTATATGAATGCAGGGATTCCGATTTGTTTAGGGTCAACGATGAGATTCAGTAATTCTTTGTCCAGTGACGGATGTCCTTGAAACCTCAATTCTGGGTTGGTTGATTGCTTTTAAATTGTTAATTTTGTTTTATCTCTTGCTTTAATTTCATTTTATATCTTGCTTTAATTTCAATCGTATTAAAACCCCCCTGTTTATTGTTCTGTGTTCAATTGAGTGATTTAGTCCTATGCAAAATTCCTTGGGAGACGATTCAGGTTGTCCTATATTACAAATTTGTTTATAAGCCTGGTTAATTTGAGTGAGTTCGACAGTTCACGTCAAGAAGTTAGAGATATTTTCAAACCTTGAAGCTTTAAGGACTGGTCGTGGTCTCTCAAACGGTTCCTAGGCCATTCGAATCACAAAAAGATTGCTAGATTTGACCATTTGACCATAAAATCAAAGAAAGATCACAAGGAAGCAAGCTTAACATCTATGTTTGATGAGAACGAAGAAGCTAGAGATATTTTCATACCTTGAAGCATTAAGGAGTGATTGGGGCTACTTAAACAGAGCCTTGGCCTTTCAGATCACAAAAACTTTGCTAAGTTTGACCATTTAACCATAAAGTCAAAGATAGATCAAAAGGAAGCAATATTAACCAATAAGTAACAAGAGAACGAAGAAGAAACTAAAGATATTTTCAAACCTTAAAGCTTTAAGGACAGTTTGGGGTCACTCAAACGTTGCCAAGGCCATTTGAATCATAAAAAGTTTGCTAAGTTTAGCCATTTCATAATAAAGTCAAAGATAGATTAAAAGGAAACAAACTTAACTAATAACTAAGACAAGAACGAAGAAGCAAGAGATATTTTCAAACCTTGAAGCATTAAAGAGTGATTAAGGTCACTCAAACATTACCTAGGCCATTATGATCTTAAAAACTTTGTTAAGTTTGACCATTTGATCACAAAGTCAAAGATTGATCAAAAGGAAGCAAACTTAACGTCTAAGTTAGACAAGAACGAAAAAACTAGAGATATTTTCAAACTTAGATGCTTTAAGGACTGTTTCGGGTCACTCAAACATTGCCTAGACCAATCGAATCACTAGAAGTTTGCTAAGCTTGGCCATTTGACCAGAAAGTGAATGATAGATAAAAAAGAAGCGAACTTCATGTCTAAGTTAGATGAGAACGAAGAAGCTAAAGATATTTTCAAATCTTGACGCTTTAAGGACGTTTTGGGGTCACACAAATATTGCCAAGGCTATTAGGATTACAAAATGTTTGCTAAGTTTTACTATTTGTCTAGAAAGTTAAAGATAGATAAAAAAGAAGCAAACTTAACGAATAAGTATGACAACGACAAAGAAGTTTGAGATATTTTGAAACCTTGAAGCTTTAAGGAGTGATTGGGGTCACTCAAACATTGCCTAGCCTATTCAGATCTCAAAAACTTTGCTAAGTTTGATTATTTGACCATAAAGTCTAAGATAAATCAAAAGGAAGCAAACTTAGCCAATAAGTATGACAAGAACAAAGAAGCTAGAGATATTTTTAAACGTTAAAACTTCAAGAAGTGATTAGGGTCACTCAAACATTGCCAAGGATATTCGGGTCACAAAAGTTTGCTAAGTTTGACCATTTGACCATAAAGCCAAAGATAGAGCAAAAGGAAGCAAACTTAACGTCTAAGTTAGATGAGAACAAAGCAGCAAGACATATTTTTGAATCTTGAAATATTAAGGCGTGATTGGTATCATTCAAACATTGCCTAGGCCTTTTGATTCAGAAAAAAGTTTGCTAAGTTTGACTATTTGTCAATAAAGTCAAAGATAGATCAAAAGAAAGTAAATTTAAGGTCCAAGTTAGACGAGAACGAAGAAGCTAGAGATATTTTCAAACCTTAAAGCTTTAAAGACTGTTTGGTGTCACTCAAACGTTGCCTAAGCCATTCAGATCACAAAAAGTTTGCTAAGTTTGACCACTTGACCATCAAGTCAAAGATAGATCAAAAGGAAGTAAACTTAAAGTCATGGTTAGAAGAGAACGAGAAAGCTAGAGATATTTTCAAAACTTGAGGCTTTAAGGTCTGTTGGGGGTCACTCAAATATTGCCTAGGTCAATCGAATCACAAAACGTTTATTAGATTTGACCATTTGATCATAAAGTCAAAGATAGATGAAAATGAAGCAAACATAACAAATAAGTATGCAGAACGAAGAAGCTAGTGATATTTTTAAACCTTGATGCATTAAGGAGTGATTGGGGTCAGTCAAACATTGCCTAGGCCTTTCTGATCACAAAAACTTTGCCAGGTTTTACCATTTGACCATTTGACCATAAAGTCAAAGATTGATCAAAATAATCCTTTTGACCATAAAGTCAATGATTGATCAAAAGAAAGAACATAATTAATAAGTAAGATGAGAATGATGAAGCTAGAGAAATTTTCAAATTATGAAGCTTTAAGGACTGTTTGGGGTCACACAAATGTTGCCTATGCTATTTGATCACAAAAAGTTTGCTATGCTCGGCCATTTGACCATAAAGTCAAAGACTAGTCAAAAAGAAGAAAACTTATCCAATAAGTGAGGCAAAACGAAGAAGCTTGAGATATTTTTAAACCTTAAAGCATTACGGAGTGATTAGGATCACTCAAACATTGCCAAGGATATTCGGATCACAAAAAGTATACTATGTTTGACCATTTGACCATAAAGTCAAAGATAGATCAAAAGGAAGCAAACTTAACATCTAAGTTAGACGAGAACGAATAAGCTAGGGATATTTTCAAATCTTGAAGCATCAAGGAGTGATTGGGGTCACTCAAACATTGTGTAGGCCGTTTGGATCATAAAAACTTTGTTGGGCTTGACCATTTGACCATAAATTGAAAGATAGATAAAAAGGAAGCAAACTTAACTAATAAGTAAGATAAGAACGATGAAGTTAGAGATATTTTCAAACCATGAAGTAAATTCAAAGATAAATTAAAAAGAAGTAAAGTTAACGTCTAAATTAGGAAAGAATGAAGAACTTAGATATTTTACCAAACTTTGAAGCTTTAAGGACTCTTTGGGGTTACTCAAACATTGCCTAGGCTATTCGGATCACAAAAAGTTTATTAGTTTTGACCATTTGACCATGAAGTCAAAGTTAGATCAAAAGGAAGCAAACTTAACCAATAACTAAGATGAGAACAAAGAAGCATAAGATATTTTCAATCCTTGAAGCATTAAGGAGTGATTGGGGTCACCCAAACATTGCCAAGGATATTTGGATCACAAAAAGTTTGCTAAGTTTGACCATTTGAGCATAAAGTCAAAGATAGATTAATAGGAAGTAAACTTAACATCTAAGTTAGACGAGAACGAAGAAGCTAGAGATATTTTCAAATCTTAAAGCATTAAGGAGCTATTGGAGTCACTCAAACACTACGAAGGATATTCGGATCACAAAAAGATTGCTAAGATTACCCATTTGACGATATAGTAAAAGATAGATCAAAAGAAAACAAACTTAACGTCTAAGTTAGACGAGAACGAAGAAGCTAGAGACATTTTCAAATCTTGAAGCATTAAAGAGTGATTGGGGTCACTCAAACATTGTATAGGCCTTTCAGATCACAAAAACTTTGCTAGGTTGGACTATTTGACCATAAAGTGAAAGATATATTAAAAGGAAGTAAACTTAACTAATAAGTAAGACGGGAACGATGAAGCTAGAGATATTTTGAAACCATCAAGCTTTAGGGAGTGATTGATGCCACTAAAACATTGTCTAGGCCATTTCACTCACAAAAAGTTTGCTAAGTTTGACCATTTCACAATAAAGTCAATGATAGATCAAACGGAAGCAAACTTAACGTCTAAGTTAGACGAGAACGAAGAAGCTAGAGATTTTTTTAGACCTTGAAGCTCTAAGGAGTGATTGGGGTCACGGAAATATTGTCAAGGATATTCGGATCACAGAAAGTTTGCTAAGTTTAAACATTTGACTGTAAAGTCAAAGATAGATCTAAATGAAGTAAACAAAATGTCTAAGTTTGACGAGAACGAAGAAGCTAGAAATATTTTCAAACCTTGAAGCATTAAGGACTTTTTGGGATCACTTAAACATTGCTTATGCCATTCGGATCACAAAAACATTGCTAAGTTTGACGATTTGACCATAAATTCAAAGATTAATAAAAAAAAAGCAAACTTAACAAATAAGTAAGACGAGAACGATGAAGTTAGTAATATTTTCAAACCATGAAGCCTTAAGGAGTAATTGGGATCACTCAACCAATGCCTTGACCATTTGGATCACAAATAATTTGCTAAGTTTGACTATTTGACCATAAAGTCAATGATAGATTGACAGGAAGTAAACATCACGTCTAAGTTAGGCAAGAACGAAGAAGTTAGATGTATTTTCAAATCTTGAAACTTTAAGGATTGTTTGGGGTCACTCAAATATTGCGTAGGCCATTCAGATCACTCAAACCATGAAGCCTTAAGGAGTAATTGGGGTCACTCAACCAATGCCTTGACTATTCGGATCACAAAAAATATGCTAAGTTTGACCATTTGACCATAAAGTCAATGATAGATCGAAAGGAAGTAAACATCACGTCTAAGTTAGGCGAGAACGAAGAAGTAAGATGTATTTTCAAACCTTGAAACTTTAAAGACTATTTGGGGTCACTCAAATATTGTGTAGGCCATTCAGATCACAAAAAGTTTGCTAAGTTTGACCGTTTGACCATAAAGTCAAAGATTAATTAAAAGGAAGCAAACTTAAAGTTTTAGTTAGACGAGAATGAAGAAGCCAGAGATATTTTCAAACTTTAAAACTTTAAGAAGTGATTGGGGTTACTCAAACTTTTTCTAGGCCATTCGAAACACAAAAACTATGGTAAGTTTGACCATTTGACCAAAAAGTCAAAGATACATCAAAAGGAATCAAACTTTAAATTTTAGTTAGATAAGAATGAATAAGCTTGAGATATTTTCAAATCCTGAAGTTTTAAGGACATCACCGCATCACTCAAACATTGCCTAGAACATTCGGATCACAACAAGTTTGATAAGCATGACCATTTGACAAAAAAGTCAAAGATAGATCAAAAGAAAGAAAACTTAACATCTAAGTTAGATAAGAACGTAAAAGCAAAAGATATTTTCAAACCATGAAGCTTTAAGGACTGTTTGGGGTCATTCAAACATTGCCTGGCCCATTTGGATCACAAAAAGTTTACTAGTTTTGACCATTTGACCATGAAGTCAGAGCTAAATCAAAAGGAAGCAAACTTAACCAATAAGTAAAACGAGAACAAAGAAGCTTGAGATATTTTCAAATCTTGAAGCAATAAGGAGATATTGGGGTCACTCAAACATTGCCAAGGATATTTGGATCACATAAAGTTTGCTAAGTTTGACCATTTGACCAAAAAGTCAAAGATAGATTAAAAGGAAGCAAACTTAACGTCTAAGTTAGATAAGAACGAAGAAGCTTTAAGGAGTGAGTGGGGTCACTCAAACATAGCCTAGGCCTTTCGGATCACAAAAACTTTGACTATAAAATTAAAGATGGATCAAAAGGAAGTAAACTTAACTAATAAGTAAGACGGGAACGATGAAGCTAAAGATATTTTTAAACCATGAAGCTTTAAGCAGTGATTGGTATCACTAAAACATTGCCTAGGCTGTTCCGATCACAAAAAGTTTGCTATGTTTGACCATTTGACAATAAAGTCAATGATAGATCAAATGAAAGCAAACTTAATGTTTAAGTTAGATAAGAATGAAGAAGCTGGAGATATTTTCAAACCTTGAAGCTTTAAGGAGTGATTGGGGTCACGCAAATATTGCCAAGGATATTTGGATCATAGAAAGTTTGCTAAGTTTGACCATTTGACTGTAAAGTCAAAGATAGTTTAAAAGGAAGTAAACATACCGTCTAAGTTAGACGAGAATGAAAAAGCTAGAGATATTTTCAAACCTTGAAGCATTAAGGACTGTTTGGGATCACTCAAACATTGCCAATGCCATTCGTATCACAAAAACATTGCTAAGTTTGACCTTTTGATTGTAAAGTCAAATATAGATTAAAAGGAAGCAAACATAACGTCTAATTTACACGAGAACAAAGAAGTTAGAGATATTTTCAAACCTTGATGCTTTAAAGAGTGTTGGGGTCACACAAACATTGCCTAGGCCATTCGGATCACAAAAAGTTTGCCATGCTTGACCATCTGATAATAAAATCAAAGGTAGATCAAATCGAAGCAAACTTAACCAATAAGTGAGGCAAGAACGAAGAAGCTAGAGTTATTTTCAATCCTTGAATTTTTATGGACTATTTGGGGTCACTCAAACATTGCCTAGGCCAAAAAGATCACAAAAAGTTTGTTAAGTTTGACAATTTGACCATAAAGTAAAAAATAAATCAAAAGGAAACAACTTTAACGTCTAAGTTAGACGATAAATGAAGAAGCTGCAGATATTTTAAAACCATGAGGCTTTAAGGACTGTTTAGGGTGACTAAAGAATGGCCGAGGACATTCGGATCACAAAAACTTTGCTAAGTTTCACCATTTGACCATAAAGTCAAAGATAGATCAAAATGAAGTAAACTTAACAAATATGTAAAACGAGAATGATTAAGCTAGAGATATTTTAAAACTATGAAGCTTCAAGAAATTGGGGTCACTCAAACATTGCCTAGGCCATTCAGATCACAAAAAGTTGGCTAAGTTTGACCATTTACGCATGAAGTCAAAGATAGATCAAAAGAAAGCAAACCTAACGTCTACGTTAGATGAGAACGAAGAAGCTAGACATGTTTTCAAAAGTTGAAGCTTTAAGGACTATATGGGGTCGCTCAAACATTGCCTAGGCCATTCGGATCACAAATAGTTTGCTAAGTTTGACCATTTGACCATAAAGTCAAGGATAGATCGAAGGAAGCAAATTTAACGTTTAAGTTAGACAAGAACAAAGAAGCTAAAGATATTTTCAAACCTTAATGCTTTAAGGACTATTTGGGGTCACTCAAACATTGCCTAGGCTTTTTGTATCATAAAAACTTTGCTATGTTTGACTATTTAACCATAAAGTAAAAGATAGATAAAAAGGAAGTAAACTTAACCAATAAGTAAGATGAGAATGATGAGCTGCAGATATTTTCATACAATGAAGCTCTAAGGAGTGATTGCGGTCACTCAAATATTGCCTAAGCGACTCAGGTCACAAAAAGTTTACTAAATTAGATCATTTGACCACGAAGTTGATGATAGATTAAAAGGAAGCAAAGTTAATGTCTAAGTTACACGGGAACGAAAAAGCTGGAGATATATTCAAACACTGATGCTTTAAGGAACGATTGGGGTCATCCAAACAACGCCTAGGCTTTTCAGATCACAAAAACTTTGCTAAGTTTGACCATTTGATAATAAATTCAAAGATAGATCAAAGGGAAGTAAACCTAACAAACAAGTAAAACGAGATTGATGAAGCTAGAGATATTTTCAAATCATGAAGCTTTAAGGAGTGATTAGGTCACTTAAACATTTCCTAGGCCATTTGGCTCACAAAAACTTTGCTAAGTTTGACCATTTGACTATAAAGTCAAAGATAGATCAAAAGGAAGCAAACTCAACGTCTAAGTTAGACGAGAAAGAAGAAGCTAGAGATATTTTCAAACCTTAAAGCTTTAAGGACTGTTTGCGGTCACTCAAACATCTTCTGGGCCATTTGGATCACAAAACGATTGTTAAGTTTGATCATTTGACTCTAAATTCAAACATAATGTCTAAATTGGACGGGAACGAAGAAGAAAGAGATATTTTTAAAACCTTGAAGCTTTAAGGAGTGATTTGGGTCACTCAAACATTGCCAAGGATATTCGGATCACAAAGAGTTTGCTAAGTTTGACTATTTGACCATAAAGTCACAAATAGATAAAAAAGAAACAAACTTCACATCTAAGTTAGACGAGAACGAAGAAGTTAGAGATATTTTCATATCTTAAAGCTTTAACGAGTGATTGGGGTCACTCAAACATTGCCTACGCCATTCGGGCCACAAAACTTTGCTAAGTCTAACCATTTCACCATAAAGTCAAAGATAGATCAAAAGGAACTGTACTTAACGTCTAAGTTTGCCGAGAATGAATAAACTAGAGATATTTTCAAACCTTGAAGCTTAAAGGACTGTTTGGGGTCAGTCAAACATTGCCTAGGACTTTCTATTCATAAAAACTTTGCTAGGTTTGACTATTTGACTATAAAGTAAAAGATAGCACAAAAAAAAGCAAACTTAACCAATAAGTAAGGGTAGTAAGACGAAGCAAGAGATATTTTCAAAGTTTGAAGCTTCAAGGAGTGATTGGGGTCTCTCAAACATTTCCTAGGCAATTCAAATCACAAACAAGTTTGCTAAGTTTGACCATTTGACCATAAAGTCAAAGATAGATCAAAAGGAAGCAAACTTAATATCTAAGTTAAACGAGAACAAAGAAGCTAGAGATATTTTCAAACGTTGAAGCTTTAAGGATTGTTTGGGTCACTCAAGCATTTCATAGGATAGTCGAATCGTAAATAGTTTGCGAAGTTTTACCATTTGACAAAAAACTCAAAGTTAGATCAAAAGGAAGCAAACTTAACTTTTAAGTTAGACGAGAAAGAAGATGCTAGAGATATCTTCAAAGCTTGAAGCTTTCAGGACTGTTTGGAATCACTCAAATATTGCCGAGGCCATTTGGATCACAAAGCGTTTGCTAAGTTTGACCATTTGTTCATAAAATCAAAGATAGGTCATAAGAAAGCAAACTCAACCAATAAGTAAGGCGAGAACGAAGAAGTTAGAGATATTTTCAAACATTGAAGTTTTAATGAGTGATTGGGGTCACTCAAACATTACCTAGGCCATTCGAATCACAAAAAGTTTGCTAAGTTTGACCATTTGAACATAAAGTCAAAGCTAAATCAAAAAGAAGTAAACTTAATGTTCTAAGTTTGACGAGAATGAAGAAGCCAGAGATATTTTCAAACCTTGAGGCTTTAAGGAGTGATTGGTGTCACTCCAACACAATCTAGGCCATTGGGATCATAAAAATTTTGCTAAGTTTGACCATTTGACCATAAACTCAAAGAAATATCAAAAGGAAGTAAACTTACTGTCTAAGTTAGATGAGAACGAAGATGTTAGACACATTTTCTAACCTTGAAGCTTTAAGGACTTTTAGGGTCACTCAAACATTGCATAGGTCATTTGGATCATAAAAAGTTTTCTAAGATTGACCGTTTGACCTTAAAGTCAAAGTTAAATAAAAAGGAAGCAAACTTAACATCAAAGTTAGATGAGAAGAAAGAAGCTAGAGATATTTTCAAACCTTGAAGCTTTAAGGAGTGATTGGGGTTACTCAACCTTTTCTTAGGCCATTCGGATCACAAAAACCTTGGTAAGTTTCACTTTTTGATCATAAAGTCAAAGATAGATCAAAAGGAAGCAAACTTAACGTCTAAGTTAGACAAAAATGAAGAAGCCAGAGATATTTTCAAACCTTCATGCTTTAAGGATAGTTTGGGGTCACTTAAATATTGGCTAGGCCACTCAGATCACAAAATGTTTGATACGTTTGACCATTTGGCCATAAACCCAAAAATAGAAAAAAAAATGAAGCAAACTTAACCAATAACTAAGGCAGGAACAAATAAGCTAGAGATATTTCAAACCATACAGCTTTACGAATTGTTTAAGGTCACTCAAACATTGCCTAAGCTATTCAGATCATAAATAGTTTCCTAAGTTTGACATTTGACCATAAAGTCAAATATAGATCAAAAGAAAGCAAACTTAACTTTTAAGTTACATGAGAATGAAGAAGCAGCAGATATTTTTGAACCTTGAAGAAATACTGAATGATTGGGGTCACTCTAACATTCTCTAGGCCTTTCAGATCACAAAAACTTTGCATGGTTTGACCATTTGACCATAAGGTCAAAGATAGATCAAAAGGAAGCAAACTTAACATCTAAATTAGACGTGAACGAAAAAACTTAAAGCTTTAAGGTCTATTTGGGGTCAACCAAACATTTCCTAGGCCATTCGGATCACAAAAAGTTTCGTAATTTTGACTATTTGGCCACAAAGTCAAAGAAATATTAAAAGGAAGCAAACTCAACCCATAAGTAAGGTGTGAACAAAGATGCTAGAGAGATTTTCATACCTTGAAGCATTAAGGAGTGATTGGGGCCACTCAAACATTGCCTAGGCCTTTTGGATCACAAAACCGAGACTAGGTTTGACCATTTGACCACAAAGTCAAAGATAGTTCAAAACGAAGCAAACTTCTTCTTAGTTAGAAGAGAACGAAGAAGCTAGAGATATTTTCAAATCTTGGAGCTTTAAGGACTGTTTGGGGCCACCCAAACATTACCTAGGCCATTCAGATAACAAAAACTTTGCGAAGTTTGACTGTTTGACCTTAAAGTCAAAGACAGATCAAAAAGAAGCAAACTTAACTAATATGCAAGACGAGAACGAAGAAGGTAGAGATATTATAAAACGTTGATGCTTTGAGGACTGTTAGGAGTTGCTTAAACAATGCCTTGGCCATTCGAATCATAAAATATTTGCTAAGTTTGACCATTTGTCCATAAGTCAAAGGTAGATCAAAAGGAACTAAACTTCACCAATAAGACATGGACAATGAAGCTAGAGATATTTTCAATCCACGAAGCCTTATGGATTCAATGGGTTCTCTAAAAGAAAGCCTAGGCCATTTATATCACAAAAGGTTTGCTAAGTTTGACCATTAGACCATACAGTCAAAGATAGATAAAAAGAAAGCAAAATTAATGTCTTTGTTAGAGTCAAAGGTAGATCAAAAGAAAGCAATGTTGAAGCTTTAAGGAGTGACTGGTGTCACTCAAACATTGTCTAGGCCATTCAGATCACAAAAAGATTGCTAAGTATGACGATTTGATAATAAAGTCATACATAGATCAAAAGGAAGCAAACTTGATGTTTAAGTTAAACAAGAATGAAGAAACTTGAGATATTTTCAAACCTTGAAGCTTTAAGGAATGTTTTGGGTCATTCAAACATTTCCTATGCCATTTCGATCAGAAAAAGTTTGCTAACTTTGACTATTTGACAAAAAAGACAAAGATAGATTAAAAGGAAGCAAACTAAACGTCTAAGTTAGACAAGAACGAAGAAGCTATATATATTCTCAAACCTTGAAGCTTTAAGGAGTAATTGGGGTCACACAAACATTGCCTACGTCATTCGGATAACAAAAACTTTGCTACATTTGACCATTTGACCATAACATCAAGTATAAATCAAAAGGAAGCAAACTTAGGCAGTAAGTAAGATGGGAATGAAAAAGTTAGAGATATTTTCAAACCTTGAAACTTTAAGGACTATTTGGGGCCACTCAAACTTGCCAAGGATATTCATATTGCAAAAAGTTTGCAAAGTTTGACCATTTGAGCATAAAGTCGAAGATAGATCAAAAGGAAACAAACTTAACATCTAAGTTAGATGTGAACGAAGAAGTTCAAATCATGAAGAATTAAGGAGTGATTAGGGTCACTTAAACATTACCTAGTCCGTTCTGATCATAAAAACTTTGATAGGTTTGACCATTTGACCATAAAGTCAAAGATAGATCAAAAGGAATCGAACTTAACCAATAGGTAAGACGAAAGCGATGAAGCTAGAGATATTCTCAAACTATGAAGCTTTAAGTAGTGATTGGGGTCACTCAAACATTGCCTAGGCCATTCGGATCACAAAGAGATATCTAAGTTTGACCATTTGATAATAAAGTCATAGATAGATCGAAAGAAAGCAAACTTAACATCTAAGTTTGCTGAGACCAAAGAAGATAGAGAGATTTTCATACCTTGAAGCAATAAGGAGTGATTGGGGTCAGTCAAACATTGCCTATGCTTTCTTGATGACAAAAAATTTGCTAAGTTTGACCGTTTGTCCATAAAGTCAAAGATAGATCAAAAGGAAGTAAACTTAACTAATAAGTAAGACGAGAACAGCGAAGGTAGAGAAATTTCCAAACCATGAAGCTTTAAGGAGTGATTCGGGTTGCTAAAACATTTCCTAGGCCAATCGGATCACAAAAAGTTTGCTAAGTTTGACCATCTGACCAAAACGTCAAAGATAGATTAAAAGGAAGCAAACTTAACGTCTAAGTTAGACAAGAATGAAGAAGCTACATATATTCTCAAACCTTGAAGCTTTAAGGAGTGATTGGGGTCACACAAACATTGCCTACGTCACTTGGATCACAAAAACTTTGCAACGTTTGACCATTTGACCATCAAGTCAAGTATAGAGAAAAAAAAAAGCAAACTTAGACGATAAGTAAGACGGGAATGAAGACACTAGAGATATTTTCAAACCTTGAAGCTTTAAGGACTATTTGGGGCCACTCAAACATTTCCAAGGTTCTTCAGATTGCAAAAAGTTTGCTAAGTTTGAGCATTTGACCATAAACACGAAGATAGATCAAAATGAAGCAAATTTAACATCTAAGTTAGACGTGAACGAACAAGATAGAGATATTTTCAAATCTTGAAGCATTAACGAGTGATTGGGATCACACAAACAATGCAACATCATTCGAATCACAAAAACTTTGCTATCTTTGACCATTTCACCATAAAGTCAAGTATAGATCAAAAGGAAGCAAACTTAGGCAATAAGTAAGACGGGAATGAAGAAGTTAGAGATATTTTCAAACATTAAAGCGTTAAGGACTATTTGGGGCCACTCAAACTTGCCAAGGATATTCATATTGCAAAAAGTTTGCTAAGTTTAACCATTTGAGCATAAAGTCGAAGATCGATCAAAAGGAAACAAACTTAACATCTAAGTTAGATGTGAACGAAGAAGTTCAAATCTTGAAGCATTAAGGAGTGATTAGGGTCACTCAAAACATTGCCTAGTCCGTTCTGATCATAAAAACTTTGATATGTTTGACCATTTGACCATAAAGTCAAAGATAGATCAAAAGGAATCAAACTTAACCAATAGGTAAGACGAAAGCGATGAAGCTAGAGATATTCTCAAACTATGAAGCTTTAAGTAGTAATTGGGGTCACTCAAACATTGCCTAGGCCATTCAGATCACAAAAAGATTACCAAGTTTGACCATTTGATAATAAAGTCATAGATAGATCGAAAAAAAGTAAACTTAATGTCTAAGTTTGCCGAGACCAAAGAAGATAGAGAGATTTTCATACCTTGAAGTATTAAGGAGTGATTGGGGTCAGTCAAACATTGCCTATGCCTTCTTGATGACAAAAAATTTGCTAAGTTTGACCGTTTGTCCATAAGTCAAAGATAGATCAAAAGGAAGTAAACTTAACTAATAAGTAAGACGAGAACAACGAAGCTAAAGAAATTTCCAAACCATGAAGCTTTAAGGAGTGATTGGGGTCGCTAAAACGTTTCCTAGGCCAATCGGATCAAGAAAAGTTTGCTAAGTTTGACCATCTGACCAAAAAGTCAAAGATAGATTAAAAGGAAGCAAACTTAACGTCTAAGTTAGACAAGAATGAAGAAGCTACATATATTCTCAAACCTTGAAGCTTTATGGAGTGATTGGTGTCACACAAAGATTGCCTACGTCATTCGGATCACAAAAATTTTGTAACATTTGACCATTTGACCATCAAGTCAAGTATAGATAAAAAAAAAAGCAAACTTAGATGATAAGTAAGACGGGAATGAAGACACTAGAGATATTTTCAAACCTTGAAGCTTTAAGGACTATTTGGGGCCACTCAAACATTTCCAAGGTTCTTCAGATTGCAAAAAGTTTGCTAAGTTTGAGCATTTGACCCTAAACACGAAGATAAATCAAAAGGAAGCAAACTTAACATCTAAGTTAGACGTGAACGAACAAGCTAGAGATATTTTCAAATCTTGAAGAATTAAGGAGTCATTGGGATCACAAAAACAATGCAACATCATTTGGATCACAAAAATTTTGCTATGTTTGACCATTTTACCATCAAGTTAAGTATAGAACAAAAAGAAGCAAACTTAGACAATAAGAAAGATGGGAATGAAGAAGTTAGAGATATTTTCAAACATTAAAAGCGTTAAGGACTATTTGGGGCCACTCAAACATTGCCAAGGTTATTCGGATAGTAAAAAGTTTGCTAAGTTTGACTATTTGACCATAAAGTCAAATATAGATGAAAAGGAAGCAAACTTAACTTCTAAGTTAGACGAGAATGAAGAAGCAGCAGATATTTTCGAACCTTGAAGCAATACAGAGTGATTAGGGTCACTCTAACATTCTCTAGGCCTTTCAGATCACAAAAACTTTACATGGTTTGACCATTTGACCATAAAGTCAAAGAAGGACAAAAAGAAGCAAACTTAACATCGAAGTTAGACGTGAATGAAAAAGCTAGATATTTAAAGTCTTGAAGCTTTAAGGTCTATTTGGGGTCAACCAAACATTTCCTGGGCCATTCGGATCACAAAAAGTTTGGTCAGTTTCACTATTTGACCACAAAGTCAAAGAAATATCAAAAGGAAGCAAACTCAACCCATAAGTAAGGCGAGAACGAAGATGTTAGAGAGATTTTCATAGCTTGGAGCATTAAGGAGTGATTGGGGCCACTCAAACATTGCCTAGGCCGTTTGAATCACTACAACTAGGTTAGGTTTGACCATTTGACCACAAAGTCAAAGATAGTTTAAAACGAAGCAAACTTAACTTCTCAGTTAGAAGACAACGAAGAAGGCAGAGATATTTTCAAACCTCGGAGCTTTAAGGACTGTTTGGGATCACCGAAACATTACCTAGGCCATTCAGATAACAAAAACTTTGCTAAGTTTGACAGTTTGATCTTAAAGTCAAAGACAGATCAAAAAGAAGCAAACTTAACCAATGTGCAAGACCAGAACAAAGAAGGTAGAGATATTATAAAACATTGATGCTTTGAGGATTGCTTGAGGTTACTCAAACAATGCCTTGGCCATTTGGATGAAAAATTATTTGCTAAGTTTGACCATTTGTCCATAAATCAAAGGTAGAGCAAAAGGAAGCAAACTTTACCAATAAGACGAGAACGATCAAGCTAGAGATATTTTCAATCCATGAAGCCTTATGGATTGAATGGGTCTCTAAAACAATGCCTAGGCCATTCATATCACAAAAAGTTAGCTAAGTTTGACCATTAGACCATAGAGTCAAAGATAGATAAAAAGAAACCAAACTTAACGTCTTTGTTAGAGTCAAAGAAAGATTAAAAGAAAGCAATGTTGAAGCTTTAAGGAGTGATTGGGTTACTCAAACATTGCCTAGGGGCCTTTCAAATCACAGAAAGATTGTTGAGTCTGACCATTTGACAATAAAGTCATAGATAGATCAAAAGAAAGCAAATTTAACGTCTAAGTTAGACAAGAATGAAGAAACTAGAGACATTTTCAAACCTTGAAGCTTTAAGGACTGTTTTGGGTTATTCAAACATTTCTTACGCCATTCCAATCAGAAAAAGTTTGCTAACTTTGACTATTTGACCAAAAAGACAAAGATAGATTAAAAGGAAGCAAACTTAAGATCTAAGTTAGACAAGAACGAAGAAGCTATATATATTCTGAAACCTTGAAACTTTAAGGAGTAATTGGGGTCACACAAACATTGCCGACGTCATTCAGATCACAAAAACTTTGCTACGTTTGACCATTTGACCATAAAGTCAAGTATAGATCAAAAGGAAGCACACTTAGGCAATAAGTAACACGGAAATGAAGAAGCTAGAGATATTTTCAAACCTTGAAGCTTTAAGGACTATTTGGGGCCACTCAAACTTGCCAGGGATATTCAGATTGTAAAACGTTTGCTAAGTTTGACCATTCGAGCATAAAGTCGAAGATAGATCAAAAGGAAGCAAACTTAGCGTCTAAGTTAGACGTGAACGAAGAAGCTAGAGGTGTTTTGAAATCTTGAAGCATTAAGGAGTGATTAGGGTCACTTAAACATTGCCTAGTCCTTTCAGATCATAAAAACTTTGATAGGTTTGACCATTTGACCATAAAGTCGAAGATAGATCAAAAGGAAGCGAACTTAACCAATAAGTAAGACGAAAGTGATGAAGCTAGAGATATTCTCAAACTATGAAGCTTTAAGTAGTGATTTGGGTCACTCAAACATTGCCTAGGCCATTCAGATCACAAAAAGATTGCCAAGTTTGACCATTTGATAATAAAGTCATTGATAGATCAAAAGGAAGTAAACTTAATGTCTAAGTTTGCCGAGAATGAAGAAGATAAAGAGATTTTCATACCTTGAAGCATTAAGGAGTGATTGAGGTCTATCAAACATTGCCTATGCCTTCTGGATGACACAAAACTTGCTAAGTTTGACCGTTTGTCTATAAAGTCAAAGACAGATCAAAATGAAGCAAACTTAACTAATAAGTAAGACGAGAATAGTGAACATAGAGAAATTTTCAAACCATGAATCTTTAAGGAGTGATTGGGGTCACTAAAACATTGCCTAGGCCAATTGGATCACGAAAAGTTTGCTAAGTTTGACCATCTGACCATAAAGTCAAAGATAGATCAAAAAGAAGCAAACTTAATGTCTAAGTTAGACAAGAATGAAGAAGCTACATATATTCTCAAGCGTTGAAGCTTTAAGGAGTGATTGAGGCATACAAACATTGCTTACGTCATTCGGATCACAAAAACTTTGCAACATTTGACCATTTGACCATCAAGTCAAGTATAGATTAAAAAAAAAAAGCAAACTTATACAATAAGTAAGATGGGAATGAAGAAGCTAGAGATATTTTCAAACCTTGAAGCTTTAAGGACTATTTTGGGCCACTCAAACATTTCCAAGGTTATTCGGATTGTAAAAAGTTTGCTAAGTTTGAGCATTTGACCATAAACTCGAAGATAGATCAAAACATCTAAGTTAGACATGAATAAAGAAGCTAAAGATATTTTCATACCTTGAAGCATTAAAGAGTGATTGGGATCAAACAAACATTGCTTACGTCATTCGGATCATAAAAACTTTGCTGCGTTTGACCGTTTGACCATCAAGTCAAGTATAGATTAAAAAGAAGATAACTTAGACAATAAGTAAGACGGCAATGAAAACCTTGAAGCTTTAAGGACTATTTGGGGCCACTCAAGCATTGCCAAGGTTATTCGGATCGCAAAAAGTTTGCTAAGTTTGACCATTTGATCATAAACTCGAAGATAGATCAAAAGGAAGCAAACTTTACGTCTAAGTTAGACGTGAACGAAGAAGCTAAAGATATTTTCAAATCTTGAATCATTAAGAAGTGATTGGGGTCCCTCAAAAATTACCTAGTCCTTTCAGATCACAAAAACTTTGCTAGGTTTGACCATTTGACCATAAAGTCAAAAGATAAATAAAAAAGAAGCAAACTTAACTAATAAGGAAAACGAGAACGATGAAGCTAGAGATATTCTCAAACTATGAAGCGTTAAGTAGTAATTAGAGTCACTAAAACATTGCCTAGGTCGTTCCGATCACAAAAACTTTGCTATGTTTGACCATTTGATAATAAAGTCAATGATAGATCAAAAGGAGGCAAACTTAACGTCTAAGTTAGACGAGGACAAAGAAGCTTGAGATATTTTCAAACCTTGATGTATTAAAGAGTGATTGGGGTCACTCAAACATTGCCTAGGTCTTTCTAATGACAAAAACTTTGCCAGGTTTGACCATTTGAACTTAAAGTCAAAGATTGATCAAAAGGAAGCAAACTTAACTAATAAGTAAGACGAGAACGATGAAGCTAAAGATATTTTCAAACCATCAAGCTTTAAGGAGTGATTGGGATCACTCAATCATTGCCTAGGCCATTCGGATCCTAAAAAGTTGGCAAAGTTTGACCATTTGACTGTAAAGTCAAAGATAGATCAAAAGGAAGCAAACCTAACGTGTAAGTTAGACGAGAACGAAGAAGCTACAGATATTTTGAACTCGTGAAGCTTTTAGGACTATTTGGGGTAACTCAAAAATTTCCTAGGCCATTCAGATCACAAAAATTTTCTAGGTTTGACCATTTGACCGTAAAGTCAAAGATAGATCAAACGGAAGTAAACTTAACCAATAAATAAGACGAGAACGAACAAGCTAGAAATATTTTCAAACTTTGTAGCTATAAGGAGTTATTGGGGTCACTTAAACCATGTCTAGGCCATTCAAATCACTAAAACTCTTGGTAAGTTTGACCTTTTGATCACAAAGTCACCGATAGACAAAAAGAAAGCAAACTTAATGTCTAAGTTAGACGAGAACGAAGATGCTAGAGATATTTTCAAACCTTATAGCTTTGAGGACATTTTCACATCACACAAACATTGACTAGGCCTTTCGAATCTAAAAACATTTGCTAATTTTGACCATTTGACCATAAAGTCAAAGATGGATCAAAAGGAAGGATACTTAACGTCTAAGTTAGACGAGAACAAAGAAGCTTGAGATAGTTTCAAACCTTGAAGTTTTAAGGATTGTTTGGGGTCACTCAAACCTTTCCTAGGCCATTCGAATCAGAAAAGCCCGCTAAGTTTGACCATTTGTTTATAAAGTCAAAGATAAATCAAAAGGAAGCAAACTTAACTAATAAGTAAGGCGAGAACGAAGAAGGCATAGATATTTTCGAACCTTGAAGCTTTAAGAAGTGATTGGGGCTACTCAAGCATTGTCTAGGCCATTCGGATCACAAAAACTTTGCTAAGTTAGAGCATTTGACCATAAAGTCAATGATCGGGCAAAATGAAGGAAACTTTGCCAATAAGTAAGACAACAATGAAGAAACTAGAGATATTTTCAAGCCTTGAAGCTTTAAGGATTGACTGGGAGCATTTAAACATTGCCAACGATATTCTACTCACAAAATGTATGCTAACTTTGACCATTAAACTATAAAGTCAAAGATAGATTAAAAGAAAGCAAACTTAACATCTTAGTTAGACAAGAATGAAGAAGCTAGAGATATTTAAGGACTGTTTGGGTTCACTCAAACATTGCCTAGGCCATCAAATCACAAAAACTTTGCTAGGTTTGACCATTTGACCATAAAGTCAAACATAAATCAAAATGAAGCAAACTTAACCAATAAGTAAGACGAGAACGATGAAAGTAGAGATATTTTCAAGCCATGAAGCTTTAAGGGGTGATTGGGTCACTTAAACATTGCCTAAGCCTTTAATATCACAAAAACTTTCCTAGATTTGACCATTTGACCTTAAAGTTAATGGTAAATCAAAAGGAAGTAAACTTAACGTCTAAGTTAGATGAGAACAAAGAAGTTAAAGATATTTTCAAACCATGACGCATTAAGGAGTGATTGGGGTCACTCAAATATTGCCTAAGCCTTCCGAACCACAAAAACTTTGGTTGGCTTGACTATTTGACAACAAAGTCAAAGATAGGTCAAATTGAATTAAACTTAACGTCTAAGTTACACGAGTTTGCTAAGTTTGACCATTTGTCCATTAACTCAAAGATAGATCAAAAGGAAACAAACTTAACGTCTAAGTGACGTGAACTATCGAACTCGCTCAAATTAACCAGGCATATAAAGAAATTTGTAATATAGGACAACCTGGATCGTCTCCCAAGGATTTTGCATAGAACTAAATCACTCAATTAAAAACAAAACAATAAACAGGGGGGTTTTTAATTCGATTAAAATTAAAGCAAGAGATAAAACGAAATTAACAATTGAAAAGCAATCAACCAACCCAGAATTGAGGTTTCAAGGACATCCGTCACTGGACAAAGAATTACTGAATCTGATGGTTGACCCTAAACAAATCGGAATCCCTGCATTCATATAGGAATCCTCTCTACTAGACAATCACCTAGCATTTAATCAAACTCTTGGTGTGTTCACTCATGCCATCGCACAGTGTTCACTCCAACCTGTTTTGATTTTAAGTCCCTTGGGTTAATCAACTTAAATATTAAATCTAACATTTAATCCCTTGCCCTGGATGATCAAAATACAAAAATCATAAACAAATCTCATGGACAAACCTCATCTGCTCGGATTCAATGTACACAATCGTGTTGCTCAATTCGAGTAAAGGGGGAAGAAAAATAAATTCAGTTCATGGAGAGCACGGATCCTCTAGATTCAACAGCAAAAACCTTAACTCATGGGTTGATTGAATGGAAAGTTAGCCTACCATGGCTGGGAAAAAACAGAAAACGAAAAGGAAAGAAAAAGAAGAACAAGATGAACAAGATGAGAGAAAAGATAAGAGGTGTAGATCTGAAATTTTCTCCAAAATCAAAAAGCTGCTGTTCATATTGCCCTAATCTGCTATTTAAACCTAAAACTAAACAGGGTCAGGGCTCCAAAACTGGCCCAAATTAAAAACATAACTAATGGCTTTGGTCCCATGTAATTTGGACTCCTAATTACAAAGTTAAGCCCAATTAACTAAACATAGCTCTAGAATTTCGTGACTGACTTTGGCTCTAATTTTGACTGCCTTCTTGTCCGAATTTGGCCTTCAAATACCATTTGTAGATCTTTGCGTTATCTGCAAAATGAAACAAGAATGAGGTTAATCGGATACCTAGAACAAAAAGTTATGATCAAAATACTAGAACAGTGTAAATCTGGAAAAAATAGCACGAAAATGAATTAAATCCAATTAAAAGCCCAAAGCCCAATTTGGACCAAAAATCATTAATTACACACTAAACAGTCCTAAAATCATTAATCAAATGCAACAATTAAGTGTGATAAAATTCAATTATCACTAAGTTAGACTAGAATGAAAAAGCTAGAGATATTGTCAAACCTTAAAGCTTTATTGATTGATTGGGTTCACTAAAACATTGCCAAAGATATTCAGATAACAAAAAGTTTGCTAAGTTTGACCATTTGATCATAAAGTCAAAGATAGATAAAAAGGAAATAAACTTAACATCTAAGTTAGACGAGAACGAAGAAGCTAAACAAATTTTCAAATCTTGAAGCATTGAGGAGTAATTGGAGTCACTCAAACATTTCCTAGGTCTTTAGGATCACAAAAAATTTGCTTGGCTTGACCATTTGACCATAAAGTCAAAGATAGATCAAAAGGAAGCAAACGCAACCAATAAGTAAGACGACAACGAAGAAGTTAGAGATATTTTCAAACCTGAAAGCTTTAAGAAGTGATTAAGGTCACTCAATCATTGCCAAGGATATTTGTAACACAAAAAGTGTTCTAAGTTTCACCATTTGATCATAAAGTCAAAGATAGATCAAAAGGAAGCAAACTTAACGTTTAAGTTAGAAGAGAATGAAGAAGATAAAGATATTTTCAAATCTTGAAGCATTACGGAGTGACTGGGGTCACTCAAACATTGCAAGGATATTTGGATCACAAAACTTTGTTAAGTTTGACCATTTGACCATAAATTCAAAGACAGTTCAAAAGGAAGAAAACTTAAGTAATAAGTAAGACAAGAACAATGAACCTAGAGATATTTTCAAACCTTGATATATTAAAGAGTGATTGGGATCACTCAAACATTGGCTAAGCCTTTCTGATCATGAAAACATTGCTAGGTTTAACTATTTGACCATAAAGTCAAAGATCAATCAAAATGAAGCACACTTAACTAATAAGTAAGATGAGAACAATGAACCTACAGATATTTTCAAACCATGAAGCTTGAAGGAGTGGTTGGTGTGACTAAAACATTGCCAAGGCCATTCCGATCACAAAAAGTTTGCTAAGTGTGACCATTTGATAATAAAGTCAAAGATAGATAAAAAGGATGCATAGTTAACGTCTAAGTTGGGCGGGAACGAAGTAGCTAGAGATAAATTCAAACCTTGAAGCTTTAAAGAGTGATTGGGGTCACTCAAACATTGCAAGGGTAGTTGGATCACAAAAGCTTTGCTACATTTGTCCATTTGACCATAAAGTCAAAGATAGATCAAAAGGAAGCAGACTTAATGTTTAAGTTAGACAAGAATGAAGAAGCTAGAGATATTTTCAAACCTTGATGCATTAAGGAGTGATTGCGGTCACTCAAACATTGCCTTTGCCTTTCTGATCACAAGAACTTTGTTATGTTTGACCATTTGACCACAGAGTCAAAGATTGATAAAAAGGAAGAAAACTTAACTAATAAGGAAGACGAAAACGATGAAGCAAGAGATATTTTCAAACCTTGAAGCTTTAAGGAGTTATTAGGGTGACTTAAACATTGCTTAGGCCATTCAGATCACAAAAACTTTCTTATGTTTGACCAATTGACCATAAAGTCAAAGATAGATCAAAAAGAAGAAAACTTAACCGATAAGTAACACGAGAATAATGAAGCTTGAGATATTTTCGAACCTTGAAGCTTTAAGTAGTTATTGGGGTCACAAAAACATTGCCTAGGCTATTTAGATCACAAAAACATTACTAAGTTTGACCATTTGACCATAAAGTCAAAGAGAGGTCAAAAAGATGTAAATTTACTGTCTAAGTTAGACGAGAGAAGAGAAGGTAAAGATATTTTCAAACCTTGAAGATTTATGGAGTAATTGGGGCCGCTTAAACCTTGCCTAGGCCATTCAAAACACAAAAACTTCGGTTAGTTTGACCATTTGATCACAAAGTCAAAAATAGATCAAAAAGAAGTTAACTTAACATCTAAGTTAGACGAGAACGAAGATGTCAGAGAAATTTTCAAACCTTCAAGTTCTGAGGACAATTCTCATCATTGAAACCTTAGCTAGGCCATTTGGATATGAGGATAATTCTCATCATTCAAACCTTAGCTAGGCCATTCGGATCACAAAACGTTTGCTAAGTTTGACTATTTGACTAGAAAGTCAAAGATGGATCAAAACGAAGGAAACTTAACCTCTAAGTTAGATGAGAATGAATAAGCTGGAGATATTTTCAAACCTTAAAGCAATAAGAATTGTTTTCGGTCACTCAAACACTACCTAGACCTTTCAAATCACAAAAAGTTTGCTAAGTTTGACCATTTGTCCATAAAGTCAAAGAAAGATCCAAAGAAAGCAAACTTAACTAACAAGTAAGATGAGAATGAAGAAGCTAGAAACATTTTCAAACCTTGAAGCTTTAAGGAGTGGTTGGGTCACTCAAACATTGCCTAAGCCATTTGTATCACAGAAAATTTGCTAACTTTGACCATTTCACCATAAAGTCAAAGATAAATCAAAAGAAAGCAAACTTAGCCAATAAGTAAGATGAGAATGAAGAAGCAAGAGATATTTTCAAACTTTGAAACTTTCAAGAGTGACTGGGGTCACTCAAACATTGCCAAGGATATCCAGATCACAAAAATTTTGCTAAGTTTGACCATTTCACCATAAAGTCAAAGAAAGATTATAAGGAATTAAACTTAACGCCTAAGTTAGAAGAGAACAAAGAAGCTAGAGATATTTCAAAACCTTGATGCGTTGAGGAGTGATTGAGGTCACTCAAACAATGGCTAACCCTTTCTGATCACAAAAAATTTGCTAGGGTTGACCATTTAACCATAGAGTCAAAGATTGATCAAAACGAAGCAAACTAAACTAATAAGTAAGACGGGAACAATGAAGCTAGGGATATGTTCAAACCCTGAAGCTTAAGGGGTGATTGGGGTTACTCAATCATTGCCTAGGCTATTCGGATCATAGAAAATTTGCTAAGTTTGACCATTTCACCATAAACTCAAAGATAGATCCAAAGTAAACAAACTTAATGTCTAAGTTAGATGAGAACGAAGAAGCTAGAGATATTGTCAAACCTTGAAGCTTTGTGGAGTGATTGGGGTCACTCAAACATTGCCAAGGATATTCAGATAACAAAAAGTGTTCCAAGTTTTTCCATTTGATCATAAAGTCAAAGATAGATCAAAAGGAAGCAAACTTAACAATTAAGTTAGAAGAGAACGAAGAAGATAGAAATATTTTCAAATCTTGAAGCATTAAGGAGTGACTGGGATCACTCAGATGTTTCAAGGATATTTGGATCACAAAACTTATGCTAAGTTTGACCATTTGACCATAAATTCAAAGATAGATCAAAAGGAAGAAAACTTAACCAATAAGTAAGACGAGAACAATGGACCTAAAGATATTTTCTAACCTTGATGCATTAAGGAGTGATTGGGATCACTCAAACTTTGGCTGAGCCTTTCTGATCACGAAAACATTGCTAGGTTTGACTATTTGACCATAAAGTCAAAGATACATCAAAATGAAGTAAACTTAACCAATAAGTAAGATGAGAACAATGAACCTAGAGATATTTTCAAACCATGAAGCTTTAAGGAGTGATTGGCGTGACTAAAACATTGCCAAGGCCATTTCGATCACAAAAAGTTTGCCAAGTTCGACCATTTGACCATAAAGTCAAAGGTAGATAAAAAGGACGCATAGTGATGACTAAGTTAGACGAGAACGAAGTAGCTAGAGATATATTCAGACCTTGAAGCTTTAAAGAGTGATTGGGGTCACTCAAACATTGCAAGGATAATCAGATCACAAAAACTTTGCTAAGTTTGACCATTTGACCATAAAGTCAAAGATAAATCAAAAGGAAGTAGACTAAACATCTAAGTTAGATGAGAACAAATAAGCTAGAGATATTTTCAAACCTTTATGCATTAAGGAGTGATTGCGGTCACTCAAACATTGCTTATGCCTTTCTGATCACAAAGACTTTGTTATGGACCATTTGGCCATAAAGTCAAAGATAGATCAAAAAGAAAAAAAACTTAACCAATAAGTAAGATGAGAATAATGAAGCTTGAGATATTTTCACACCTTGAAGCTTTAAGTAGTGATTGGGGTCACTGAAATATTGCCTAGGCTAATCGGATCACAAAAACATTGCTAAGTTTGACCATTTGATCATAAAGTCAAAGATAGGTTAAAAGGAAGTAAACTTAATATCTAAGTTAGATGAGAATGAAGAAGCTAGATATATTTTCAAAACTTGAAGCATTAATGAGTGATTGGACTCACTCAAACATTGTCTAGGCCATTCAGATCACAATGTCTTTGCTATGTTTGACCATTTGACCAAAAAGTCAATGATAGATCAAAAGGAAGGAAACTTAATGTATAAGTTAGACGAGAACGAAGAAGCAAGAGATATTTTCTAACCTTGAAGCATTAAGAAGTGATTGGGGTCACTCAAACATAGCCTAGGCATTTGGGATCACAAAAACTTTACTAGGTTTGACCATTTGACTACAAAGTAAAAGATAAATCAAAAGGAAACAAACTTAACCACTAAGTCAGATGAGAACAAAGAAACTAGAGATATTTTCAAATCTTGGATAATAACAAAAACTTTGTTGAGTTTGATCATTTGGCCATAAAGTGAAATGTAGGTCAAAAGGAGGCAAACTTAACCTTTAAGCTAGACGAGAGCAAAGAAGCTCGAGATATTTCCAAACCTTGAAGCTTTATGGAGTGATTGGGGTGACTCCAACTTTACCTGGGCCATTCGAATCACAAAAACTACGTAATGTTTGACCATTTGATCATAAAGTTGAAGATAAATCAGAAGGAAGTAAACTCAACATCTAATTTAGACGAGAGCAAAGAAGCTGGAGATATTTTCAAAGCTTGAAGTTTGAAGACAATTTAATGTCACTCAAACTTTGCCCAGGCTATTCAGGTCGTGAAAACTTTACTAAGTTTGACCACTTGACCATAAAGTCAAAGATAAATCAAAAGGAAGAAACTTAACATCTAAGTTAGACGAGAACGAAGAAACTAGAGATATTTTTAAACCTTGAAGAATTAAGGAGTGATTGGGAACACTCAAATATTCCTTAGGCCATTCGGATCACAAGAACTTTGCTGTGTTTGACCATTTGACCATAAAGTTAAAGATAGATCAAAAGGAAGCAAACTTAATGTCCAAGTTAGACGAGAATGAAGATGCTAGAGATATTTTCAAACCTTGAAGCTTTAACGACTATTTGGGGTCGCTCAAAAACTTTGCTAGGTTTGACTGTTTGACCATAAAGTCAAAGATGGAATGAAATGAAGCAAACTTAACCACTGAGTATGAGGAGAATGAAGAAGCTAGAGATATTTTCAAACCTTGAAGCTTTAAGGAGTGATTGGGGTCACTCAAACATTACTTAGGCCTTTTTGATCACAAAAACTTTGCTAAGTTTAACGATTTGACCATATACTCAAAGACAGATAAAAAAGAAGCAAACATATTGTTAATATAGACAAGAGCAAAGAAGCTTAAGATATCTTTAAACTGTGAAGCTTTAAGGAGTAGTTGGGGTCACTCAAAGTTTGCCTAAGCCATTTGGATTTCAAAAACTTCAGTGAGTTTGACCATTTGATCTATGAAAAGAGAAGAATGCCTTGGTCCGGACAAAAATGAAGCATAAGATTGATTCCAAAACCTAATTCCCCAAATCCCTAGACCATGACAACAACTGCCAAGATTCCTTTAGCCTTGCCAAAGATCAGGCCTTAACCCTAAAGTCTCAGATTCACCCGAAACGTTTAACCCTTAAACCCTCAGTGCACCTTAAAGTTCAAAACCTCACCAAATTTAACCCTTGAACCCTAAGACCAATCCTAAAGACAAGCCTTGAATCCTAATTCAAAAATCTAGCCAAAATTAAACATAAGCCATACCCTAAACCACATAATCCCAAGTCAAGCTCAAAACATCCCCCTTTGTAAACCAAGGCCTAACCTAGATTGTAACCTCTACCCCATCACCAACGACATAAAACATGACCCCAAAAATGCCTCAAAACATCCCTACCACAAGCCCATGTCTGGCCAAAATTACAAGCCCAAAATCACTTCCATTTCTAGCCAAACTCAAACCTAGCTTGAACAACCTATAGAATAGCCCCTGTTTGACCTAGTTGTTGGTTGAATTTGTGGGTAATTCTATGTCATTTACAAGATAACATCCAGGCCTATCTTTCTACAAAATTTCTTGAAAAGATTCAAAGAGGAAGGCTGTGAAATTAAGCTCACAATACAGGCCTAGCTGCTATCCTAGTTTAGCAAGTTCAAGACCAAATGCAGGCCTAATTTGACCAATGACCAGGCCCAATACCTAGTCATTTTTGGCCCACAATTGGCCCAATGTGTGGCCTATGTCCAGGCCAGCCCAAACACTTTGTCAAGTCAGCTGCTTAAGCAGCTGACTCAGCAGCTGCCACATCGTGCTTCCATGCCAAGGTGTCAACACTTTTTGCCAAGTCAAGCTGCTTACTCACCAGCCTACTTCACCTCTTTAAACCAACACCCAAGAGACCTCTTTCACACCTAATTGTATGTCCTAACTAAGCTAGAGGGGTGCTGGTTCATTTGGAATTAAATTGGTTCAATTTCAAAGGTTTCTTCACCATGCAGCACTTTAGCCATCCAACTTGCTTCCTTAGCCCACCATAGCTTCATCATTACACCAGCCATGTTCAGACTCATGCACGTCCAAGAGGGCTTCTTTGGCCTCTAAATAAGCTGGAAATGAAGGATTAAAGTTCAAGAAAGAAGGGACCAAAGAGCAATTAAGATTTGCACACAAGGGCTTGACCATGGCTATAAATAGCCATGCATTAGGCCATGGCCAAAGGAAAAGAAGAAAGACTTTGGACCAGGTGCTGCCTTGCCACTTTTTGAGGTGTTCTTGAGTGCTTTTTAAGTGTGTGAGAGTGCCAAACAAGAGAGAGTATGACACATATACAAAAAAAGAGTGAAAAGAGTGCAAGAGATGTGCCTTTCAAGTGTAATTTGATGTTCTCTAGTATGAGGTGCTGTTCATTTTATTCCAAGCTTTTGTAATCTGATTCTTGGCTTAATAATATCAAGAGATTGATCAAGTAATCTTAGGTGCATAGTCTTTCCCTCTGTCTCAATTTTACATGGTGTTTGTTCATAAGTTTCTTAATTTCTCATCCTTTTTCAAGTTTGGTTGTCTCATGTTATTCATCTAATTTTATTTGAAATTTGGTATGATGTTTATATAATATCTCCTTGATAATCATGTGGCCATCCCCCTTCCCATTCCCTTTTGTGGTTTGGGTTTGTGATAATATCATTGTACTAATTATTAGTTTATTACATAGCCTATAGTAATATTTTTCTAACTCTTTATTCTTGTCTCTTTATTTAGTTATTATTTCTTCTTTGCTTGGTTTGCTTTTAGTTTAACATCTCATTTATCATGTAAATATATGGAGGATAAAGAGGAGGAGGGCTTAGCCCTTAAACGTATAGATCTAGTGCTATCTTTCACTAGTATAGTCTTTCATCCCCCTTGACTCCGTCTTGTCTAACTCCTAACTTTTTACTAATATTGCTAACACCACTAACTCTTTCTTGTTTTATGTTTCCTTTTGATTTCTTCATATAGCCTTGTGAGGGATGAAAAGTGGGGGGCTCGGCCCTTAAATCCTTGGATCTAGTGCAATTTTGTATTAGTTTAGTCCTTGGTCCCTTTGACTTCACTCCATTTTATTCCTAACCCTTACTAACACAACTAACATTACTAACTCTCTTTTTCTCTCCCATTTTCTTTTATTTTCTTGTCACTAACTCCCTTAACCCCTTTAACATTGTATATAATCTCACTTCTAACATTTATTTTCATGTTCCTAACATATATTAACCTGCATTAACTCACACTAACTCTCCCTTTCCCCTTTCATGTATAGTTATGTTTATATTTATTGTTTCTTTTATTTTTTTGTGAATTTCTTGCATGAGTTGCTGCACTAAGCCCTATCAACCCATTTACTTAGCATATTCCCTCTCCCCTATTAAGTTCTTCCATGAGTTGTAGCCCTAAGCCCTCAAACCTCATTATGCATTCTTATCCCTTCCCAAGTCAATTTTCTTGCATAAGTAGCAGCATTAAGCCCTCTCAACCCATTTACTTAGCATTTTCCCTCTCCCCTATTAAGTTCTTGCATGAGTTGTGGCACTAAGTCCTCTCAATCCTTTTGCTTAGCATTTTCCCTCTCCCCTATTAAGTTCTTGCATGAGTTACAACACTAAGCTCTTTTAGCCCAATCATGTTGCATTCCTCCTCTTTCCCTTTTATTATTTATCTTATTTTTTTTGCCGAGTTTTAAAGGAGTAAATTTAAAAATTAAGAGTCATACGAACTTGCACAATAAATTACGGTAACCGTCCAAAGAAGAATGTATCAAAGGCGCAGCAGGAATAAATTCTGGCCCTTCCCAGCGCATAAACAGACTCCAAGACTTAAAATCTCTATTTTTGACCAGTGTAACAAGGTTTTTCCAATTGTTTTCCTTCTAAATAAACATTGGTGCCAACTCCACTGAACATCAAAAGCATTTTTTTTCTTCTAAAATCAAGGATCGTCATGACTATTGTCAAAACCCCTATCAGGTGGGTAGCGATATGATCATAAAGTCAAAGATAAATTAAAAAGCAGCAAACTTAACATCTCAGTTAGACGAGAACAAAGAAGCTAGAGATATTTTCAAACCATGAAGCATTAAGGAGTGATTGAAGTCACTTGAGCATTGCCTAGGCCTTTCGAATCACAAAAACATTGCTAGATTTGACCATTTGACCATAAAGTCAAAAACAGATAAAAAAAAAGTAACCTTAATCGATAAGTTAGACGAGAACGATGAAGCTAAAGGTATTTTCAAACCATGAAGCATTAAAGAGTGATTGGAGTCACTCAAGCATTGCCTAGGCATTTCGGATCACAAGAACATTGCTAGGTTTGACCATTTGAGCATAAAGTCAAAGATAGATCAAAAGGAAGCAAGCTTAACAACTAAGTTAGACGAGAACCAAAAAGTTAGAGAAATTTTTAAACCTTGAAGCTTTAAGAACTTTCTGGGATCAGTCGAACATTGACTACGCCATTCGAATCAAAAAAACTTTGCTAAGTTTGACCATTTGATCATAAAGTCAATGATAGATCAAAAAGGTACCAAACTTAATGTGTAAGTCAGACGAGAACAAATAAGTTAGAGATATTTTCAAACCTTCAAGCTTTAAGGAATGTTTGGGGCTATTCAAAAATTGCCTATGCCTTTCAGATCACAAATACTTTGCTAAGTTTGACCATTTGACTAAAAGTCAAAGGTAAAAGAAAAGAAAGAAAACTTAATGACTAAGTTACACGAGAACGAATAAGCTAGAGATATTTTCAAACCTTGAAGCATTAAGGAGTGATTGGAGTCACTCAAGCATTTCCAAGGCCTTTCGGATCACAAAAACATTGTTAGGTTTGACCATTTGACCATAAAGTCAAAGATAGATCAAAAAGAAGCAAACTTAACCGATAAGTAAGACGAGAACGAAAAAGCTAGAGATAATTTTAAATCTTGAAGCTTTAAGGAGTGATTGGAGCCACTCAAACATTGAATAGGTCATTTGGATTACAAAACTTTGCTAAGTTTGACCATTTGACCCTAAAGTCAAAGATAAAAAAAAAGAAGGCAAACGTAACGACTAAGTTAGACAAGAATGAATAAGCTAGAAATATTTTCAAACCTTGAAGCATTACGGAGCGATTGGAGTCACTTAAACATTGCCTCGGCCTTTCGTGTCACAAAAACTTTGCTAGGGTTAACGATGTGGTCATAAAGTCAAAGATTGATCAAAAGGAAGCAAACTTAACCGATAAGTAATAAAAGAACGAAGAAGCTAGAAATATTTTTAAACCTTGAAGCTTTAAGGAGAGATTGGGGTCGCTCAAACATTGCCTAGGCCATTCGGTTCACAAAAATTTTGCCAAGTTTGACCATTTGACCATAAAGTCAAAACTAGAATTAAAAAAAGCAAACTTAATGTGTAAGTTAAACGCGAACGAAGAGGCTAGAGATATTTTCAATCCTTAAAGGTTTAAGGTGTGTTCAGGGTCACTCAAACATTGCTTAGGCCTTTCGAATCACAAAAACATCGCTATGTTTGACCATTTGATCATAAAGTCAAAGATAGATCAAAAGTATACAAACTTAACGTGTAAGTTAGACGAGAGTGAAGAAGCTAGAGATATTTTCAAAACCATGAAGCATTAAGGAGTGATTGGAGTCACTAAAACATTGCCCAGGCCTTTTGTATCCTAAAAACTTTGCTAGGTTTGACCATAGTCAAAGATAGATCAAAATGAAGCAAACTTAACCTCTAAGTTAAACGCGAACAAATTAGTTAGGGATATTTCCAAACCTTGAAGCATTAAGGAGTTATTGGGGTCAATTAAACATTGGCTAGGCCTTTCAGATCACAAAAACTTTGGTAAGCTGGTCCATTTGACCATAAGGTCAAAGATAGATAAAAAAGAAGCAAACTTATTGTCTATGATAGACGAGGACGAAGAAGCTGAAGATATTTTCAGACCTTGAAGCATTATGGAGTGATTGGAGTCACTCAACATTGTCTCGGCTAATCAGATAACAAAAACTTTGCTGAGCTTGACAATTTGAGCAAAAAGTCAAAGATAGATTAAAAGGAAGTAAACTCAATCAAAAAGTAATGCGAGAACGAAGAAGATAGAAATATTTTCAAGCCTTGAAGCTTTAAGGAATGATTGGGGTCTCTCAAACATTACCTAGGATAGTCAGATCACAAAAAGTTTGCTAGGTTTGACCATTTGACCTTAAAGTCAAAGATAGATCAAAAAGAAGTAAACTAAATGTCTAAGTTAAACAAGAACGAAGAAGTTAGATATATTTGCAAACCTTGAAGCTTTAAAGCATGTTTGGGGTCATTCAAACTTTGCCTAGCCCTTTTGGATCAGGAAAACTTTGCTAAGTTTGACCATTTGACCGTAAAGTCAAAAATATATGAAAATGAAGCAAACTTAACGACTAAGTTAGTCTAGAACGAATAAGCTAGAGATATTTTCAAACGTTGAAGCATTAAGGGTGATTGGAGTCACCCAAACATTTCCTAAGCCTTTCGGGTGTCAAAAACTTTGCTAGGTTTGACCATTTGACTATAAAGTCAATGATAAATCAAAAGGAAGCAAACTTAACCGATAAGTAAGACAAGAATAAATAAGATAGAGATATTTCTAAACTTTGAATATTTAAGTAGTGATTAGGGTTAGTCAAACATTGCCTAGGCTGTTCTGATCACAAAAACTTCGTTAAGTTTGACTATTTGACCATAAAGTCAAAGTTAGATTAAAAGAAAGCAAATTTAACATATACGTTAAACAAGAACAAAGAAGCTAGTGATATTTTCAAAGTTTATAGGTTTAAGGAAAGTTTAGGGTCGCTCAAACATTGCCTAGGCCTTTCAGATCATAAAAGTTCACTATGTTTGACCATTTGACCATAAAGTCAAAGATAAATAAAAAAGAAACAAACTTAACATCTAAGTTAAACGAAATAGAAGAAGCTGGAGATGTTTTCAAACCTTGAAGCTTTAAGGAGTGATTGTGGCCACTCAAACATTGCCTAGGCCAATCGAATCACATAAACTTTCCTAACTTCGGCCATTTGATAGAAAAGTCAAAGATAGACCAAAAGGAGGCAAACTTAACGCTTAAGTTGGACAAGAACGAAGAAACTAGAGATATTTTAAAACCTTGAAGCATTAATGAGTGATTGGGGTCATTCAAATATTGCCTAGGCCTTTCATATCACAAAAACTTTGCTAGGTTTGACCATTGACCATAAAGTTAATGATAGATCAAAAGGAAGTAAACTTAACATCTAAGTTAGATGAGAACGAAGAAGCTAGAGATATGTTCAAACCTTGAAGATTTAAGGAGTGATTGGGGTCACTCAAACATTGTCTAGGCCATTCGAATCACAAAAATTATGCTAAGTTTGGCCATTTAAATATATAGCCAAAGATAGATCAAAAGGAAGCAAACCTAATGGCTAAGTTGGACGAGAATGAATAAGTTAGAGATATTTTCAAATCATGAAGCATTAAGGAGTGATTATAATCATTCAAACATTACCTTGGCCTTTTAGATCACAAAAACTTTGCTAGGCTTGACCATTTGAGCATAAAGTCAAAGTAGATTAAAAGGAAGCAAACTTATCCAATAAGTAAGACGAGAGGAAGAAGCTAGAGATTTTTTCAAATCTTGGAGCTTTAAGGAGTGATTGGGGTCACTTAAACTTTGCCTGGGCTATTCGAATCACAAAAGCTTTGCTAAGTTTGGCCATTTGGCCAAAAACTAAAAGATACGCCAAGAGGAAGTACGCTTAACGTCTAAGTTCGACGAGACTGAAAAAGCTCAAGATATTTCCAAAACATGAAGCTTTTTGGTGTAATGGGTGTCACTCTAACTTTGCCTAGGGCATTTAGATCGCAAAAACTTTTGAAAGTTTGACCATTTGATCATAAAGTCAAAGATAAAGCAAAAGGAAATAAACTTAACGTCTAAGTTAGACAAGAATGAAGAAGTTAGAGATATTTTCAAACCTTAGAGTTTTAAGAATTGTTTGAGGTCACTTAAACATTTCCTACGCCATTTAGATCACAAAAACTTGTCTAAGTTGGACCATTTGACCATAAAGTCAAATATATTTCAAATGGAAGCACACATAACGTCTAAGTTAGATGATAACGAAGAAGCTAGAGTTATTTTCAAACCTTGAAGCTTTAAGGTGTGATTAGGGTCACTCAAACATTGCCTAGGCTATTCGGATAACAAAAACTTTAGTAAGTTTGACCATTTTACCAAAAAGCCGAAGATAGATCAAAAGGACGGAAACCTAATGTCTAAGTTACATGAGATCAAAGAAGCTAGAGTTATCTTCAAACCTTGAAGCATAAAGGAGTGATTAGGGTCCCTTAAACGTTGCCTAGGCCTTTCAGATCATAAAAACTTAGGTAAGTTTGAGCATTTGGTCATAAAGTCAAAGGTAAATAGAAAGGAAGCAAACTTAATGACTAATTTAGACCACAACGAAAAACCTAGAGACATTTTTAAAACTTGAATCTTTATGGACCTTTCGGGGTCAGTCAAACGTTACCTAGGCCATTCAGATCACATAAACTTTACTAAGTTTGACCATTTGAACAAAAAGTCAAAGATAGATTAAAAAATAGCAAACTTAACGTGTAAGTTAGACGAGAACGAGGAAGCTAGAGATATTGCATAGGCCTTTCGGATGAGAAAAACTTTGCCATGTTTGGCCATTTGACCATAAAGTCAAAGATAAATGAAAAGGAAACAAACTTAACGACTAAGTTAGACAAGAACGAATAAGCTAGAGGTATTTTTAAACCTTGAAACTTTAAGGGATGATTGGAGTCATTCAAACATTGCCTAGGCCTTTCGAGTGACAAAAAATATGCTAGGTTTGACCATTTGACCATAAAGTCAAAGATCAATGAAAAGGAAGCAAACTTAAATGATAAGTAAGAAGAGAACGAAGAAACTAGAGATATTTTTAAACCTTGATGCTTCAAGATGGGAATAGGATCACTTAAACAATGCCTAGACCATTCTGATCACAAAAACATTGCTAAGATTGATCATTTAAGCTAGACAAAAGGAAAGTAAGCTTAACATATAAGTTAAACAAGAATGAACAAGCTAGAGATATTTTCAAACCTTAAAGGTTTAAGGAGTATTTGGGGTCACTCAAACATTGTCTAAGCCTTTCGGATCAGAAAAACTTCAAAATGTTTGACCATTTGACCATGAAGTCAAAGATAAATCAAAAGGAGGCAAACTTAACGTGTAAGTTATATGAAAACGAAGAAGCAAGAGATATTTTCAAACCTTGAAGCTTTAAGGAGTGATTAGAGTCACTCAAACAATGCCTACGCCATTCGGATCACAAAAACTTTGCTAGGTTTGGCCATTTGATCGTAAAGTCAATGATAGACTGAAAGGAAGCAAACTTAATGCCTAAGTTAGACAAGAATGAAGAAACTAGAGATATTTTAAAACCTTGAAGCATTAAGGAGTGATTGGGCTCACTCAATCATTGCCTAGGCCTATCGAATCACAAAAACTTGGCTATGTTTGACCATTTGATCATGAAGTCAAAGATAGATCAAAAGGAAGCAAACTTAACATCTAAGTTAGAGGAGAACGAAGAAGCCAGAGATATTTTGAAACCTTGAAGCTTTAAGGAGTGATTGGGGTCACTCAAACATTGTTTAGGCAATTTAGATCACAAAAACTTTACTAAATTTGACCATTTAAACATACAGTCAGAGATAAATCAAAAGAAAACAAACATAACGTCTAAATTAGACGAGAACGAAGAAGCTAGAGAAATTTTCAAACTGTAAAGCATTAAGGAATGTTTGGGGTCAGTTAAACATTGCCTAGGGCATTCGGATCACAAAAACTTTGCTAAGTTTGACTGTTTGACCAAAAAGTCAAAGATAAATCAAAAGATAGCAAACTTAATGTGTAAGTTAGACAAGAACGAGGAAGCTAGAGATATTTTCAAACCTTGAAGCTTTAAGGAATATTTGGGGTCATTCAGACTTTGCCTAAGCCATTCGGATCACAAAAACTTTGCTAAGTTTGACCATTTAACCATAAAGTCAAAGAGAATTGAAAAGAAAGCAAACTTAATGACTAAGTTAGACAAGAACAAATAAGCTAGTCATATTTTCAAATCATGAAGCATTAAGGAGGGTTGGAGTCAGTCAAACATTGCCTTGGCCTTTCGGGTCACGAAACCAGTGCTAGATTTGACCATTTGACCATAAAATCTAAGAAAGATCAAAAGGAAGCAAACTTAACCGATAAGTAAGACGAGAACGAAGAAGCTAGAGACATTTTCAAACCTTGAAGCATTGAGGACTGGTTGGGACCAGTAAAACATTGCCTAGGCCAATCGGATCACAAAAACTTTGCTATGTTTGATCGTTTGACCATATTGTCAAAGATAGATTAAAAAATAGGAAACTTAAAGACTAAGTTTGACGAGAACGAATAAGGTAGAGATATTTTCAAACATCGAAATATTAAGGAGTGATTGGAGTCACTCAAACATTGTCTAGGCCATTCGAATCACAAAAACTTTGCTAAGTTTGACCACTTGACCACAATGCATCTTGTCAAATGAACCTTGATCTTGTCAAATGCATCTTGATGACATTGTTCTCAAACAAATTTTTCTTCTGCCTTTAGCTTGACTAAGAGTGAAAACACTGGTCTTTCCTAACAAATTAGAGATGAACCTCCTCAAGAAATTGATCTTTTCCAAGAAAGACTGCAATTGTTTTTTGTTCTTTGAGGGTGTTGTTTTCAGAATTACTTTAGTTTTGTTCTTGTCAACCTTAATCCCCTTTTGTGAACCAAAAACCCCAAGAAATTTCCTGCAATCACACCAAACACATTTAAGTGGATTCAATTTTAAACCATTTTTCTCATTCTTGCAAAAGAATTTCTCAAGTTAATCAAGTGTACTTCTTTAGTTTTTGATTTGACAACTACATCATGAATATACTCTTCCATAAATTTATCTATCATGTCATGGAAGATAATGTTCATGGCCCTTTGATAGGCTGCCTTGCATTTTTCAGGCCAAATGGCATTACAATCCATTTAAAGGTTTTAAAGGCACTAGGACATCTAAATGCTATTTTCAACACATCATTCTTATTTATAAAAATCTGGTAGTAACCAGAATGACCATCCATGAAGCTTAAAATTCATAACAAGTTGCCGAGTCAACAAGCATGTCAGCTATAGGCATAGGATATTCTTCCTTGGGAATGATTGCATTAAGATCTCTAAAGTCATTGTAGACTCTTAGTTTTCCATTCTTTTTAATTATAGTGACTATAATGGAAATCCATTTCACATACTTTGCTATTCATATGAATTTTGCTTTTGAGTAATCTTTCAAGCTCCTCTTTAATCTTCAAAATTACTTAAGGAGCAAACCGTCGAGGAGTTTGTTTTACTGGTCGACAACCTTGTCTAAAAGGCAAACGATGCTCGACCAATTCTCTTTTTAGCCCAAACATTTCATCATAATCCCATGCAAAGCGATCCTTGAATTCACGAAGTAAGTTTAATAAGCTTTCCTTAAACTCACCTGTCAGCAGTGTGCTAACATAGACTGATGTTTGTTCACCTTCACACCCAAGTTAATTACTTCTAAAGGGCCTTGGGCTTCGATCTTCTTGATATCTTCTTTAGTTTGAGATAGTTCAAATTCTAAAGCTTTATTGTCATATACACAATCGAGGACTGTATCCTCATTTGTACAAAGTAAGGGATTCGACATGTACCTATTCAATCTTTCCAAATGCACCTAAATGCTATCAGTTACATCTTTTTGGCCTGACACACTTCACTTCCTTGTTTTCCTTTATAGTCGGTTTTAACATCTTCTATTTGACTGTCAGTTAGTGTATTATCAAATGCACCTTTGTCTACTATATAAGCAGACAAATGAGTCATTTGGCTCGACAAACTCATGGATTTCAGATCGGCCTTTGACACAAGATGGAGTCCACTTTGGTCCATCTCACACTTCTTGACCAAATCTTTTTCAAAGGACTCATTTCCATCCCACTTCAAGGATACAATGTCAGGGTTGTATACTTTAAAATTGACATGAATTTGTTGGACATAATAGGGACTATCATCAGAATTGACATTTTTGACTTCATCATTCTTGTTCCACAAATTAATTTTTGATTCACAGTTGATGCAACTGCCCCTTCTGTATGTTTCCAATCACTGACCAATAGTAAATTGTAACTTGTCTTTCACGGAACCACCACCAAGAGGGTTAGTCTTTCGACACGTCCCACTTTGACATTCAGCAATACCACTGATAATTAAATTTTATCACACTTAATTGTTGCATTTGATTAATGATTTTTTAGGGCTGTTTAGTGTGTAATTAATGGTTTTTGATCTAAATTGAACTTTGGGGTTTTAATTGGATTTAATTCATTTTTGTGCTAATTTCCCAGATTTACATTGTTCCAGTATTTTGATCATAAATTTTATTCTAGGTATCCGATTAACCTCATTTTTCTTTCATTTTGCAGATAACTCAAAGAACTACAAATGGTATTAGAGGCTTGAAGGCTAAATTCGGACAAGAAGGTAGTCAAAATTGGAGCCAAAGTCAGTCAGGGAATTCTGGAGCTATGTTTAGTTAATTGGGACTTTGTAATTAGGAGTCCAAATTACATGGGACCAAAAGCCATTAGTTATGTTTTAATTTGGGCCGATTTTGGAGCCCCTGACCTGGTTTAGTTTTAGGTTTAAATAGCAGATTAGGGCAACACGAACAGCAACTTTGATTTTTGGGAAATTTCAGATCTAACGCCTCTCTTTCTTTTCTCTCTTTTGTTCATCTTGTTCTTCTTTTTTCTTTTCTTTTTCGTTTTCTATTTGTGCACAGCCACGGTAGGCTAACTTTCCATTCAATCAACCCATGAATTGAGGATTTATGTTGTTGAATCCAGAGGACCCGTGCTCTCCATGAACTGGATTTCGTTTCTCTTCCCCCTTTACTCGAATTGAGCAACACGATTGTGTAAGTTTGAATCTGAACGGATGAGCTTTGTCTATGATTTCTGTATTTTGATTATCCAGGGGAAGGGATTAAATGATAGATTTAATATTTTAGGTTGATTTAAACCCAAGGGATTTAAAATCAAAACAGGTTGAAGTGAATACTGTGCGATGGCATTAGTGAACGCGCCTAGTGTTTGATTAAAATGCTAGGTGATTGTCTAGTAGAGAGGGTCCTATATGAATGCAGAGATTCCGATTTGTTTTAGGGTGAACCACAAAATTCAATAATTCTTTGTCCAGTGATGGATGTCCTTGAAACCTCAATTCTGGGTTGATTGCTTTTAAATTGTTAATTTCGTTTTATCTCTTGCTCTTAATTTCTTTTTATATCTTGCTTTAATTTCAATCGAATTAAAACTCCCCCTGTTTATTGTTCTGTTTTTTAATTGAGTGATTTAGTCCTATGCAAAATTCCTTGAGAGACGATTCAGGTTATCCTATATTACAAATTTATTTTATAAGCCTGATTAATTTGAGTGAGTTCGATAGTTCACGTCAACGCCTTCAGAAAGAGAGGTTTTACCATTAAAGTCAATGATAACCATATTAGTTGGAACTAGATCCTTATCAGCCTTACCAAGTTTTTCCATTATTGCTCTGGATACTATATTAACAACTACCCCCTATCGACTAGAACACGATTCACTAATTTCTATTCGCCATAGGCCTTAATGTGTGAAGGTCGAAGATGGTTGCTCTCATAGTCAGATGGTTCATTGAAATGAGCCATATTTTCTAGTACTTCTTATGAAAATTCCCATGTACCAGTCAAATCATCCTCCAAAGGTTGAATGCTTTCATCCTTAACCTCACAGTCTACTGGAAAAATGGAAATAACATTAACAGTAGCTTCACTACTGAAGATGGCATCAAGGTCTTCATCAAAGCTGCTTTCAAAGTTATCAAGTTCCTCATCGTCATCATCATTGTTTGCCTCAACATATACCCTGCCTCAACTCTCACTTTGTTGTTTTACGTCATAGTCGACTGCCATCTTTCCATAAAGTTGACGGTTTAGGACATAGTCCTGCCTCATTAGAGGGTGTAGCATTTTCTGACACTGCCAACGTCATCTTTAGGATTTTGACCAAACTACTCCAGATGGTCCTACATAACCTTGTTGAAACCAAACATTAGAGTTCTTAGGAAAAGGATTAGAGTACCTATTATTGATGTCTCTGTTCCACACATTCCTTCTTTTGACAGGTTGATAAACTATTGACTTATTTTGGGGAAGATTTTTTATCTAAGTTTTGACTTCGATATTTGCAAAGGGAACTCTGGTTCCTCCATACTTGTTTGATTCATGACCCTTCGTGTCAAAGCAAACAACATGCTTGACTCCTTGCTTAGTTGATAGCAACTTAACTATTGAATTAGGCAATCTCATGCTCTGATTTGCCTTTGATGGTTCCACTTTTGTAAACCTCTTGTCAAATAGGGCTGAGCATCTTAGACACAAAGTTACATCCCATTTTCCTATTGCTTACGTTACAGGAATTCTAGTAATGTCTCTCCTGCTGTCAAAGAGGCATCAGTTTGAGATTGGCTAAGGCCTTCATTTATGTCAAGGCCTACTCCCACTATTAATGGTCATAGGCTCCAAAGAACTAAGACTTTATAGATCATATTGACACCATTAGTAGTACCAACTTTCACTATGTTAAAGATCAAAGGCTCCACAAAGCTTAAATTGGCTTCGAAAAGGTCAGAGTCAATCTCCATGTCAGATTGCTGCTTGTCAGCAAATTTTAACCTACCTTATTTGATTGACTTTTGTTTTAAGTCCCTGAAATGAACACAATTATTAGTGGTATGACTAAGGCGCTATGGAATTTACAATATTTTTTTGCCTTTGATGTCTGAATCATTAAGGATAGTATGTCCTTCTAGAAGTTTGATTTGTTTATCTTTTAATAGTACATCAAAACTTTGGTCAGCCTTAGTAATGTTAAAGGAATAGTTGCGTCTAATGACATTTTTCATTTTATCTTTTGTTTGAGAAGGCCTTAAAGAAGAGCGGGCATATAGAGGTCCTGCTTGTAACTCAGAAATGTTTATTTCATTTTCATCGACCTCCTTATTTTCCCAATTGACATAAGCCACTTTTTCTCTTTTGACAAGCCTCTTGTGGCGTTCATCTTTTTCATTTCTCAATTGCTCAATTTGATGTACCCTTTCTGCCAATTGAGCCATATCAAGAAATTGGTGATTGACTAGTTTCTTTCTAATGGAATAGTCAAGACCACTGTAGGCCATTTTCACTACTTTGACCTCAGGGATAGGTGTAAAACACCTACTTTTCCTTTGTCGTAAACAACTTCGGTAATCATCAATTGACTCTCCAACCATCCTTTTGACACTAAATAAGTCAGTCAGAGTGACTTTCATTTCTCTCTTGAAGAACTGTTCATGAAAACTCCTCTCCAATTGGAGCCAAGAACGAATGGAATTGGGCCTCAAAGTAGAAAACCAAGAAAAGCCATTCTTGGTCAAAAAATTAGGAAATATCTCCTTTTCAAGTATTCATTTGACGCTAAGTCCCCAATTTTATTGTATATTTGGCTATGTGCTTCAGAGTAGATTCCCCACTTTCACCTAAGAATTTTAACAACTTAGGACATTTGACTCCCCTAGGTATTTCTATTTGTTGAATCTAGTTAAGGAATGCTGACACAAAATAGGGTCGATTAGCATACCCCACATTAAAACCAAACCTGTTCAGCACTTGCTCCATAGCTTGGTTAATGTTTTGATCAAGATGCCCCAAAGTTGTTTTGTCAAAAACATTGAGCTACGTTCCTTGGGTTTTGATCTCTCCCCAAAATGTGAATATTGCCATATTGTAGCCTAGGGTTTGGTTGATTGTTTGGATGGTTGTCAAAAAGTTGTCCTTCGACAATATGTGGTGGTGGAACATCTTCACCACCAAGTGCTTCAGCCAACCTACCTACTTGTCTAGTAATTGTATTGCAGGTATTATTTGTCGATTCAATCAAAGGTTTAATGATAGTATTCATTTGTTGAGTAATCATATGTACCATATCATAATTATTCTCATCCATTTGTTATCGAACAATTGCCAAAGAAGGTTGAGTAGTTTCAACAACATTTTTAGGCATGGTCATAGGCATGTCAGGGAAGATAAGGCCAAGCATAGTTGGAGGTTGCCTCATATGCCTAGAAGTATTTGAACGTAAATTCACTTGATAATCTGCCCCTTTGTGTTGTGGTCACATTGATGGCAAGGTTTGTAGCCACCATTGATGACAAGATTCTGATATCAGCTCTTACTCTTGAAGGAAAATCTCCTTCAAAGTGGATTCTCAAGTTAAAAAGCTTATGAAAAATGAATATTCAAGTGCAAAAATAGATTCGATAAAAATGTACATTGACAGTAAAGTAAAGTGCAAGACAGAGAATATTGACAATGAATGGAAATGACAGTAAACATAAACTGACAATAAAAGTAAACTGCGATGGAAGTAAACTGACAATGAAAAGTAAATTGATAATAAAAGTAAATGATCAATGAAAAGTAAATTGTGTTGAATTCAGAATACATGAAATGAAAAAGTGGAAGGCATACTTGAAGTGATCCTTTTATCTATAAGCGTCTCTGGGATTGAGGATGTGTTTTAAAAAATCCAACTTTTTTACATGTGAAAAACTAGTATTTATGGGCAAACAAAGGAAACTATCTCTTTCCTAAGATTATACCACCTGTTAGATAGTTGTCACAAATGCATACCACATTTATTTTAAATACTTAAATTATCTATAACTGACTCTTCAATTTGATTTCAAAATTAAAATTTGAATGCCTTCAAAATAACTGTCTTTGACTGAGTCTCGCAACTGTCACTCTCACGTCGAAGCTTTCAAACCATCTTTCTGAAGAATATGCTAAGTGTATGTGTCAAAGACCCCTTGCTACCTCTTGCTTGACAAACATTATTCGAAGCCTCACTTTGGTACCATTATTCCTTCATCTCGCTGGTGTCAAATTTCCTTCTATCATGTCAACTATAGACTTCCTTGTTGAGTGGGGCTTATTGTTCAATTTAACGACACAATCCTTACTTGGTTCCTGTCGAACACCCTCCTTTGATAGGCTCTGTCAAAGCCTCATCTTAACTTAGTAATAAAAATCAAAATGTTGATTTTGCCACCAATAACACTACACCCATTTCTCACAACTCAACACCATCTCTCTCTACACTAAGCCACTGCACACACAGCCACCATCCACACTCAAAACAGAGCCACACGACACCTCAAGCACACAGCACTCTCACTCAAATTTCAATCCCACCACCCTTGCACTTCATGATTCACACACCCCACCGATACCCACATAGTTGCACCTCACACAGCACACACTCCACACTAATGTGTTCAAGAAGAGGAATATAAACTCGTGTGTTTCTTTTCTTTATAATTATTTTATTTATTTATTTAGTCATTTATTTTTCTTATCAAAGAATGAGTTTTGGCTAGAGTAATGACTTTTCTTTTTCTAATGGATCAAATTTTGGTTGTTATTATTAAATGGGCTGATTATTTTGAGCTGGACCGCAAGATATAATGGGGTCAAATTTTGGATAATTGGAAGAGAGTTTAATTAGGTCAAAGTTTGATTGTTAGGATTATTCATTTTTATTTGGTATTTCATTTATTTTGGGTTGACATTTGCTTGTATTTTAGAGAATATCTTGATTAGCCTCAAATGCTCTTAAAGAATTCAATGTGCTTAATTTGTCAAAAGTAAATAAATAAATAATGTTTAGTTTGCATTTGTTTGGTTCCCGTTAATGGGTCATTTTGTGTCACAATTTTAGTTTACTCTATTAGGCTTGTGAGCATTTGAAATCTTTTTAAACATTATTCTTTAATCTTTGCAAGGCTTGTTTACCATTATTTTATTTTATCTAATATTTGTTAGCATTTTTGCAAGAAATATAGATCATTTTAATTATCCTTACATCTTCATTTCATCACATTTTTTTTTCTTTTATTTAAATTAGTTCTCAAAATTTAAATTCTTAATATGATCATCTGAGTTAGTTCAACTTGTTGATTTAAAAAATTATCTAATGGGGGTTCTGTTGTTGTGATGATGTTTTGGTCCCAAAATTAAATAAAAAATCATCTCAAAACTCTTTAATCATTAATTTAAAATTATTAATCTAGGGACGATGTTGCAGTGATGACTCTTTTATCCCAAAAATATTTTGGGATCACTAATGGTCATTGTTATCGTGACGATTTTTTGACTTAGAGGTAATATTGATTTTAATTAATCATTAATCACCATCTTTTAAAAAAATCATTAGTTTTCACTTAATCAATCATTAAAGGAATGATGTTACCATGACAGTTTTTCTACCCCAAAAATACTTTAGGATCATCAATGGTCATTATTGTTGTGACAACTCATTGACTCATAGGTGATATAGATTTTAATTAATCATTTATCAATTTAGAAATTATAAAAATTTTAATTAATCTTTAATTAACTAGGACGATATTATTGTGTCTTCTGTTTCAAAAATAATTAGAATCAGTGATCATCAAAGTAGACATGATGCCTATTTGATTTGTGGGTGATATAGACATTAATCATTTTCTTTTAATAATAACCAACCAATCATTTCTTTTTAATTAATCAATTATCCTTATTATTTTTAATAATCAATCATCATGCAGCCAAAGATATATTAAAAGAAAGCAAACTTAACTAACAAGTAAGACAAGAACGAAGAAGCTAAAAATATTTTCAAACCTTGAAGGTTTAAGGAGTGATTGGGGTCACTCAAACATAGCCTAGGCCATTTGGATCACTAAAGCTTTGTTAGGTTTGACCATTTGACCATAAAGTAAATGATAGATCAAAAGGAATCAAACTTAATGTCTAAGTTAGACGAGAATAAAGAAGTTAGAGATATTTTCAAACCTTAAAACTTTATGATTGTTTGGGGTCACTCAAATAAAGCCTAGGCTATAGGGATCACAAAAACTTTTCTAAGTTTAACCATTTGACCATAAAGTCAAAGATAGATCAAAAGGAGGCAAACATAATGTCGATCTTAAATGAGAGTGAAGGAGCTAGAGAGATATTTTCAAACTATAAAGCTATAAGGAGTGATTGGGGTCACACAAACTTTCCCAAAGCCATTCGGATCAGAAAAGCTTCTATAAGTTTGACCATTTGAGCATAAATTCAATGATAGATATAAAAGGATGCATACTTAACATCTAAGTTCTATGAGAACGAAGAAGCTAAAGATATTTTCAAACCTTAAAGCTTTAAGACTATTTAGGGTCACTCACACATTGCCTAGGCCATTCAGATCACCAAAACTTTGCTAGGTTTGACTATTTGACCATAAAGTAAAAGATAGATCAAAAGGAACTAAACTAAACAACTAAGTAAGATGAGAACAACAAAGCTGGAGATATTTTGAAACCATGGAGAATCTAGGTGTGACTGGGGTCACTCAAACAATGCCTTAGCCTTTCGGATCATAAACACTTTGCTAAGTTTGACCATTTGATTATAAAGTCATTGATAGATCAAAAGAAAGCAAACTTAACGTCTAAGTTAGACGAGAATGAAGAAGATAGAGATATTTTTTAAACCTTGAAGGTTTAAGGAGAGATCAGGATCACTCAAACATTTGCCTATGTCATTCGAATCACAAAAACTTTGCTAAGTTTCACCATTTGATCATAAAGTCAAAGATGGACCAAAAGGAAGTAAACTTAATGTCTAAGTTGGATAAGAACAAAGAAGCCAGAGATATTTTCAAACCTTTAAGTTCTAACGATTGTTTGGGGTCACTCAAACATTGCTTAGGCCATTCGGATCATAAAAACTTTGCTAAGTTTGATCAATTTACCATAAAGTCAAAGATAGATCAAAAGGAAGCAAACATCACGTCGAAGTTAGACGAAAGCGAAGAAGTTAGAAATATTTTTAAACCTTGAGGCTTTAAGGACTTATTGGGGTCACACAAACTTTGCCTAAGCCATTCGGATCATAAAAACTTTGGTAAGTTTGACCATTTGATCATAAAGCTAAAGATAGATCAAAAGGAAGCAAAATTGACGTCTTAGTTAGTCGAGAACTAGAAGCTAGAGATATTTTCAAATCTTGAAGCCTTAAGGACTATTTGGAGTCACTTAAACATTGCCCAGGCCATTCGGATCACAAAACCTTTGCTAAATTTGACTATTTGACCATAAAGCCAATAATAAACCAAAAGGAAGCAAACTTAACATCTAAGTTAGACTGGAATGAAGAAGTTTGAGATATTTTCAAACCTTGAAACTTTATGGACCACTTGAGGTCTCTCAAACATTGCCTAGGCCAATCGAATTAGAAAAAGTTTGCTAAGTTTGACCATTTGACCTTCAAGTCAAAGATAGCTTAAAAGGAAGCAAACTTAACATCTATGTCAGACAAGAACGAAGAAACTAAACATATTTTCAAGCCTTGAAGCTTTAATGACTGTTTGGTGTCATACAAACATTGTCTAGACCGTTCGGATCACAAAAACTTTGCTAAGTTTGATCATTTGACTATAAAGTCAAAGATAAATCAAAAGGAAGTAAACTTAATGTCTAAGTTAGACGTGAACGAAGAAGCTACATATATTTTCAAACCTTAAAGTTTTAAGAAGTGATTGGGGTAACTCAAACAATGCCTACACTATTCGGATCATAAAAACTTTGCTAAGTTTCACCATTTGACCATAAAGTCAAAGATAGATCAAAAGGAACAATACATAATTTCCAAGTTAGACAAGAATGAACAAGCTAGATATATTTTCAAACCTTAAAGATTTAACAACTGTTTGGGATCACTTAAACATTTCCTAGGCCATTTGGATCGCTAAAACCTTGTTAAGTTTGACCAATTGACCATAAAGTCAAAGATAGATCAAAAGGAAGCAAACATCACGTTGAAGTTAGAGGAAAACGAAGAAGCTAGATATATTTTCAAACCTTGATGCTTTATGGAATGATTGGGATTACTCAAACTTTACTGAAGCCATTCGGATCACAAGAACTTTGGTAATTTTGACCATTTCATCATAAAGTTGAAGATAGATCAAAAGGAAACAAATTTAATGTCTACGTCAGACGAGAAGGAAGAAGCTAGAAATATTTTCAAATCATGAAGCTTTAAGGACTATTTAGGGTCACTCAAATATTGCCTAGGCCATTCAGATCACAAAACCTATGCTAAGTTTGACCATTTGACCATAAAGTCAAAGATAAACAAAAAGGAAGCAAACTGAACGTCTATGTTAGACGAGAATAAAGAAGCTAGAAATATTTTCGAACCTTGAAGTTTTATTTACTATTTGGGGTCTCTCAAACATTGCCTAGGCTATTCAGATTACAAAAAGTTTGCTAAGTTTGACCATTTGACCATAAATTCTGAGATAAATAAAAAGGATGCAAAATTAACAACTAAGTTAGACGAGAACGAAGATGCTAGAGATATCTTCAAACCTTGAAGGTTTAAGGAGTGATCGGGGTCACTCAAACTTTGGCTTGGCCATTCGGATCACCAAAACTTTGGTAAGTTTGAATATTTGCTCATAAAGTCAAAAATAGATTAAAGGGAAGCAAACATAACGTCTAAGTTAGATAAGAACGAAGAAGCTAGAAATGTTTTTAAACCTCAATGCTTTAAGGACTGTTTAGGGTCACTCAAATATTGCCGAAGCCATTCGGATCACAAAAACTTTGCTATGTTTGACTATTTGACCAGAAAGTCAAAAATAGATCAAAAGGAAGTAAACTTAAGTTTAACTTAGACGAGAGCGAAGACGCTTGAGATATTTTCAAAACATCAAGCTTTTGGGGTCTGCTGTTCGGAACACAAAACCTTTGCTAAGTTTGACCATTTGTCCATAAAGTCAAAAGTAAATTAAAAGAAAGCTAATGTCTATGTTAGACGAGGATGAAGAAGGTAGAGTTATTTGCAAACCATGTTACTTTAAGGACAGTTTGGGGTCACTCAAACATTGCCTAGGGCATTCGGATCATAAAAACTTTGCTAAGTTTGACCAATTGACCATAATGTCAAAGATGGATAAAAAGGCAGTAAACTTAACGTCTAAATTAGATGAGAACAAAGAAGCTAGATATATTTTAAAACAATGAAGCTTTCACAACTGTTTGGGGTCACTCAAACATTATCTAGGACTTTCAGATCAAAAAACCTTTTCTATGTTTAACTATTTGAGCGAAAAATCAAATGTAGATATAAAGGAAGCAAACTTAACGACTACGATACACGAGAATGAAGAAGCTGGAGATATTTTCAAACCATGAAGATTTAAAGAGTGATTGGGGTTACTCAAACATTGCCTAGGCCATTCAAATCACAAAATCATTACTAAGTTTAACCATTTAACCGTAAAGTCAAAGATAGATTAAAAGGAAGCAGACTTAGTATCTTAGTTAGACGAGAATGAACAAACTAGAGATATTTTCAAGCCTTGAAGCATTAAGGAGTGACTGGGGTTGGTCAAACATTGCATAGACCTTTCGGATCACAAAATTTTTGCTTGGTTTTATCATTTGACCATAAAGTAAAAGATAGATCAACAGGAACTAAATTTAACCTCCAAGTAACACGAGAACGATGAAGCTAGAGATATTTCCAAACATTGGAGCTTTAAGGAGTGATTAGGGTCATTCAAACATTTCCTAGCTCGTTTTGACCACAAAAAGTTTCCTAAGTTTAACCATTTGACCATAAAGTCAATGATAGATAAAAAAGAAGCAAACTTAATGTCTAAGTCAGACAAGAGCGAAAAAGCTAGAGATATTTTTTTATCCTTGAAGCTTGAAGGAGTGATTAGGGTCCCTCGAACTTTGGCCAGGCCATTCGGATCACAAAAACTTTGGAAAGTTTGAATATTGCTCATAAAGTCAAAGATAGATCAAAAGGAAGCAAACATAACGTCTAACTTAGATCAGAATGAAGAAGCTATAGATATTTTCAAACCTTGAAGCTTTAAGGACAGTTTGGGGTCACTCAAATATTGCCTCGGCCATTTGGATTATAAAAACTTTGCTAAGTTTTTACTATTTGGTCATAAAGTTTTAGATAGATCAAAATAAAGCAAACTTAGCATATAAGTTAGACGAGAACGTAGAGGCTAGAAATATTTTCAAACCATGAAGCTTTAAGGAGTGATAGGGTTCATGATAATTGAATTTTATCATACATAATTGTTGCATTTGATTAATGAATTTTTAGGGCTGTTTAGTGTGTAATTAAATGGTTTTTGATCTAAATTGAACTTTGGGGTTTTAATTGGATTTAATTCATTTTCGTGCTAATTTTCCAGATTTATATTGTTCCAGTATTTTTGATCATAACTTTTTTTCTAGGTATCCGATTAACCTCTTTCTTCTTTCGTTTAACTCAAAGAGCTACAAATGGTATTAGAGGCTTGAAGGCTAAATTCGAACAAAAAGGTAGTCAAAATTGGAGCCAAAGTCAGTCACGGAATTCTGGAGTTATGTTTAGTTAATTGCGCTTAACTTTGTAATTAGGAGCCCAAATTACATTGGGACCAAAGCCATAAGTTATATGTTTTAATTTGGGCCAGTTTTGGAGCCCCTGACCCGGTTTAGTTTTAGGTTTAAATGACATATTAGGGCAACATGAACAGCAGCTTTTACCTTTTGTGAAATTTCAGATCTAACGCCTCTCTTCTCTTCTCTCTTCTGTTCATCTTGTTCTTCTTTTTCTTTTTTTTATTTTCTGTTTGCGCACAGCCATGGTAAGCTAACTTTCCATTCAATAGTTGAGGATTCTGCTGCTGAATCCAGAGGACCCGTGCTCTCCCATGAACTGGATCCGTTTCTCTTCCCCCTTTACTTGAATTGAGCAACATGATTGTGTAATTTGAATCTGAGCGGATGAGGTTTTGTCTATGATTTCTGTATTTTGATCATCCAGGGGAAGGGATTAAATGTTTGATTTAATATTTAGGTTGATTAATCCAAGGGATTTAAAATCAAAATAGGTTGAAGTGAATACTATGCGATGGCATGAGTGAAACGCGCCAAGGGTTTAATTAAATGCTAGGTGATTGTCTAGTAGAGAGGGTTCCTATATGACTGCAGGGATTTCGATTTGTTTTAGGGTCAACCACGAAATTCAGTAATTCTTTGTCCAGTGATGGATGTCCTTGAAACCTCAATTCTGGGTTAATTGATTGCTTTTAATTTGTTAATTTCATTTTATCTCTTTGCTCTAATTTTATTTTATATCTTGCTTTAATTTGAATCGAATTAAACCTCCCCCTGTTTATTGTTCTGTTTTTCAATTGAGTGATTTAGTCCTATGCAAAATTCCTTGGGAGACGATTCAGGTTGTCCTATATTAGAAATTTCTTTATAAGCGTGGTTAATTTGAGTGAATTCGATAGTTCACGTCAGTTCACTCAAACATTTCCTATGCCATTTGGATCACCAAAACTTTGCTAAGTTTTACCATTTGACCATAAAGTCAAGGATAGATCAAAAGGAAGCAAACTTAACATCTGAGTGAGATGCGAATGAAGAAGCTAGAAATATTTTCAAACCCTGAAGCATTAAGGAGTGATTAGGGTCTCTCAAACATTGCCTAGGCCTTTCGGATCACAAAAACTTTGCTAAGTTTGACCCATTGACCATAAATTCAAAGACAGATCAAAAGGAAGCAAACATAATGCCTAAGTTAGACCAGAGCGAAGAAACTAAAGATATTTTCAAACCTTGAAGCTTTAAGAAGTGATTGGGTCACTCAAACTTTCCCTAGGCCATTCGGATCATAAAAACTTTGGTATGTTTGACCATTTGATCATAAAGTCAATGATAAACCAAAAGGAAGCAAACTTAGCGTCTAAGTTAGACGAGAACGAAGAAGCTAGGGATATTTTCATTCCATGAAGCTTTCAGGACTATTTGGGGTCAATCAAACAATGCCTAGGCCTTTCAAATCACATAAGCTTTGCTAAGTTTAACTATTTGACTGAAAAGTCATGGATAGATCGGAACGAAGTAAGCTTAACAACTAAGATACACGAGAATTAAAAAGCTAGAGTTATTTTCAAACCTTGAAGCTTTAAGGAGTGATTGGGGTTACTCAAACCTTGCCTAAGCCAATCGGATCACAAAAGCATTGCAAAGTTTGACCATTTGACCATAAAGTCAAAGATGGATCAAAAGGAAGCAAACTTAACGTATAAGTTAGACAAGAACAAAGAAGCTAGTGATATTTTCAAACCTTGAAGTTTTAAGGACTGTTTAGTGTCCCTCAAACTTTGTCTAGGCCTTTCAAATCACAAAAACTTTGCTAGGTTTGACCAGTTGGACATAAAGTCAAAGATAGATCAAAAGGAAGCAAACTTAATGTCTAAGTTAGACGAGTGTTGTTAAATTTTTGCAAGTGCACAGATCGCTCAAGTAATAAAGGAATCCAAAAGGACTGAGTATCGTCCCACAGGAATTGATTTGATTACCAAAGTTGAAACTACTTAAACTTAATTGAGAAGAACAATTAAAGAGAAGAATTAATATGAAAGTAACGCTTAAATAAAATAGATAAAATATCAATCAATGAGAGAGAACTAAGGCTTTCGATTTCAACTTGTTAGTCCTTTTGTAACCTTGGTCGATTCACATGCATGTTCTTTAATTCTCAATTTCATGATCCAATCTCCTAAGTTACTTAATACTCCCTCTCTGGCAAACATTAAAACTATCCTTAAACTAACCTAATCTATCTTCCTGAAGCATAGATTAAATCAATATTAAGAATGCATTAGTGCTCATGAGAGATTGTTAAATGATCTCCAAAAATCATGCACAATACACAATACATGGAATTCAATTGAAGATATTTTCATACAATTTCCTCTCCATCTCATGTATATCATCTAATCATCTGATTCGTCTTCACGTAATTAGAAGCATTAAGAACATAATTGAATTGAATTCAAATTTCAAAGAGAAGAAACATGTAATTGAATCAACAAAGATAAACAAAACTTCTAACTTGGATCCATCTGTGCCCTAGAATAAAGAACTTAAAACATTAAGACAAGAAAACTCCAAACTCGAAGCTGGGCTCTAAATCCCTCATACCACTAAACTACTATCTCCTTGCTCCTTTTATAGCCTTTTGAGAAGCTACAGCAACTAGGGTTATAAGCTGTCAGCTCTAAAGGATGTTTGTATGATCTCAAGCTCTCCACAATGCTTCAAGGGATAGCAATATGTCTTGGTTATTCGTTGTTGTTTCTCTTAGATGAACGTTTAGTTCCTTTTAGCCAATCTTTGACTTTTTTGTCAAACAGACAAACTTAGTAAGTTTTTGTGATTCAAGAGGCCTAGAGAATGTTTGGGTGACCCCAAGCTCTCCCTAAAGTTTCAAGCGATGGCAATATGTCTTGGTTATTTGTTGTTGTTTCTCTTGGACGAAAGTTAGGTTTCTTTTGGTCTATCATTGATTTTTTGAACAAACGGACAAATGTAGCGACTTTTCGTCATTCGAGAGGCTTAGACGTTTGTGGGACCCCAAACTCTCCCCAAACTTTCAAAGGATGAGAATATGTCTTGGTTATTCGTTGTTATTTCTTTAGATGAAAATTTGATTCCTTTTGGTCTATCTTCAACTTTTTGGTCAAACGGATGACTTTAGCAGGGTTTCATGATTCGAGAGGCCTAAAGGTTATTTGTGTGACCCCAGCTCTCTCCAAAGCTTTCAAGGGTGAGAATATGTCTTGGTTATTTGTTGTTGTTTCTCTTCGATTAAAGTTTCGCTTCCTTTTGGTCTACCATTGACTTTTTGTTCAAACGGACAGACTTTTAGCAAGTTTTCGCAATTCGAGCGGCCAAGAGGTTGTTTGTGTGACCCCAAGCACTCTCCAAACCTACAAGGGATGAGAATATATCTTGGTCATTCGTTGTTATTTCTCTTAGACGAAAGTTTGATTTCTTTTAGTCTATCTTTGACTTTTTGGTCAAACGAACAAACTTAGTGAGTTTTTCGTAATTCGAGAGGCCTAGAGGATGTTTGTGTGATCCCAAGCTCTCCCAAAGCTTCAAGGGATGAGAATATGTCTTGGTTATTCGTCGTTGTTTCTCTTAAACGAAAGTTTGCTTCCATTTGGTCTATCTTTGACTTTTTGGACAAACGGACACAAACTTTTGAGTTTTCGTGATTCGAGAGGCCTAGAGGGTGTTTGTGTGACCCCAAGCTCTCCTCAAAGCTTCAAGGGATGAGAATATGTCTTGGTTAATTCGTTATTATTTCTCTTAGACGAAAGTTTGGTCCATTTTGGACTATCTTTAGCTTTTTAGGTAAAACGGACAAATGAAGCTTTTGACTTTTCGTGATTCGAGAGGCCTAGAGGATGTTTGGTGGGACCCCAAACTCTCCCCAAAGCCTTCAAGGAGATGAGTAATATGCCTTGGTTCATTTGTTGTTATTTATCTTAAGACGAAAGTTTGGTTTCTTTTGGTCTATCTTTGACTTTTTGGACAAACGGACAAACCTTTTGAGTTTTCGTGATTCGAGAGGCCTAGAGGATGTTTGTGTGACCCCAAGCTCTCCCAAAGCTTCAAGGGATGAGAATATGTCTTGGTTAATTCGTTGTTGTTTCTCTTAGATGAAAGTTTGGCTTCCATTTTGGTCTATCTTTAGCTTTTTGGTCAAACGGACAAATGAAATGACTTTTCGTCATTCGAGAGGCCTAGAGGATGTTTGTGTGACCCCAAACTCTACCCAAAGCCTCAAGAGATGAGAATATGTCTTACTTATTCGATGTTCTCTTTGGTCAAACTGACAAACATTACAAGTTTTGGTAATTTGAGAGGCCTAGATGATGTTTGTATGGCCCCAAGGTCTCTCCAAAGTTTCAAGGGATGGCAATTGTCTTAGTTATATGTTATTGTTTCTCTTAAACGAAAGTTTGGTACCATTTGGTCTATCTTTGACTTTTTGGTCAAATGGACAAATGTGTAACAACTTTTCGTCATTTGAGGGCCCTAGAGGACGTTTGTGGGACCCCAAGCTGTCTCCAAAGCTTGAAGGGATGAGAATAAGTTTCTTGAAAGTTTGCTTCCTTTTCGTCTGTCTTCGACTTTTTGGCTCAAACGGACAAACTCAACTTTTGAGTTTCTCGTGATTTGAGAGGCTTAGAGGATGTTTGTGTGATCCCAAGCTCTCCCCAAAGCTTCAAGGGATGAGCAATATGTCTTGGTTATTCGTTCGTATTTTTCTCAGACGAAAAGTTTGGCTTCGCATTTGGGTCTATCTTTGACTTTTTGGTCAAATGGACAAACCTTTATCGAGTTTTCGTGATTCGAGAGGCCTACAGGTATGTTTGTGTGACCCTCAAGCTCTCCCCAAAGTTTCAAGGGATGAGAATATGTCTTGGTTATTTCGTTGTTGTTTCTCTTAGATGAAAGTTTGCTTCCTTTTTGGTCTATCTTTGACTTTTTGGTCAAACGGACAAACTTTAGGAAGTTTCTCATTATTCGAGATGCTTATAGGATGTTTGTGTGACCCCAAGCTCTCCCCAAAGCTTCAAGGGATGAGAATATATTTTGGTTATTCGTTGTTGTTTCTCTGAAACGAAAGTTTGCTTCCATTTGGTCTATCTTTGACTTTTTGGACAAACGGACAAGACCTTAGTAAGTTTTCGTGATTCGAGAGGCCTATGAGGTTGTTTGTGTGACCCCAAGCTCTCCCAAAGCTTCAAGGGATGAGAATATGTCTTGGTTATTCGTCGTTGTTTCTCTTAAACGAAAGTTTGCTTCCATTTTGTCTATCTTTGACTTTTTGGACAAACGGACAAACTTTTAGCTAGTTTTCGTGATTCGAGAGGCCTAGAGGATGTTTGTATGACCCTAAGCTCTCCCCAAAGCTTCAAGGGATGGGAATATGTCTTGGCTTATTCCGTTGTTGTTTCTCTTAGATGAAAATTTACTTCCTTTTTATCTATCTTTGACTTTTTAGTCAAACGGAGAAATGTAGAGATTTTTCGTTGTTCGAGAGGCTAGAGGACGAAAATTTGGTTCCTTTTAGTCTATCTTTGACTTTTTGGTCAAATAGACAAATGTAGCGACTTTTCGTCATTCAAGAGGCCTAGAGGATATTTGTGGGACCCCAAGCTCTCCGCAAAGGTTCAAGGGATGAGAATATGTCTTGGCTTATTCGTTGTTGTTTCTCTCAGACGAAAGCTTGGTTCCATTTGGGTCTATCTTTGAGTTTTTGGCCAAACAGACAAACTTAGCAAGTTTTTGTATTCGAGAGTTCTAGAGGATATTTGTGTAACCCCAAGGCTCCCCCCAAAGCTTCAAGGGATGAGCAATATATCTTGGTTATTCGTTGTTATTTCTCTTAGACAAAAGTTTAGCTTCCATTTGGTCTATCTTTGACTTTTTGGACAAACGGACAAACCTTTTGAGTTTTTGTGATTCGAGAGGCCTAGAGGATGTTTGTGTGACCCCAAGCTCTCCCCAAAGCTTCAAGGGATGAGAATATGTCTTGGTTATTCGTTATTGTTTCTCTTAAGACGGAAGTTTAGTTTCTTTTGGTCTATCTTTGACTTTTTGGTTACAAACAGACAAACTTAGTGAGTTTTTCGTGATTCGAGAGGCCTAGACGATGTTTGTGTGACCCTAAGGTCTCCCCAAAAGCTTCAAGCTGATGAGAATATGTCTTGGGTATTTGTTGTTGTTTTTCTTAGATGAAAGTTTGCTTTCCTATTGGATCTATCTTTGACTTTTTAGTCAAACGGACAAACTAAGCTTTTGAGTTTTTCACGATTCGAGAGGCCCAGAGGATGTTTGTGTGACCCCAAGATCTCTCCAAAGCTTCAAGGGATGAGAATATGTCTTGGTTATTCGTCGTTGTTTCTCTTAAACGAAAGTTTGCTTCCATTTGGTCTATCTTTGACTTTTTGGTCAAACGGAACAAACTTAGCGAGTTTTTCGAGATTCGAGAGGCCAAGAGCCTGTTTGTAAGACCCCAAGCTCTCCCCAAAGCTTCAACAAGGGATGAGAATATGTCTTGGGTTATTCGTCGTTGTTTCTCTTAGATGAAAGTTTGCTTTGTTTTGGTTTATCTTTGACTTTTTGGACAAATGGACAAACATAGTAAGTTTTTGTGATTCAATAGGCCATAGAGGATGTTTGTGTGACCCAAGCTCTCCCCAAAGCTTCAAGGGATGAGAATATGTCTTGGTTATTCGTTTTTGTTTCTCTTAGAACGAAAGTTTGCTTCCTTTTTGGTCTATCTTTGACTTTTTGGATCAAACGGACAAACTTTTAGCAAGTTTTCGTGATTCCGAGAGGCCTAGAGGATGTTTGTGTGACCCTAAAGCTCTCCCCAAAGCTTCAAGGGATGAGAATATGTCTTGGTTATTCGTTGTTGTTTCTCTTAGACGAAAGTTTGACTTCCATTTGGTCTATCTTTGACTTTTTGGTCAAACGGACAAACTTTTAGCAAGTTTTCGTGATTCCGAGGCCTAGAGGATGTTTGTGTGACCCCAAGCTCTTCCCCAAAGCTTTCAAGGGATGAGAATATGTCTTGGTTATTCGTTATTATTTCTATTAAGACGAAAGTTTGGCTTCCATTTTGGTCTATCTTTGACTTTTTGGTCAAACGGACAAACTTTTGAGTTTTCGTGATTCGAGAGGCCTAGAGGATGTTTGTGTGACCCCAAGCTCTCTCCAAAGCTTCAAGGGATGAGAATATGTCTTGGTTATTCGTCGTTGTTTCTCTTAAACGAAAGTTTGCTTCCATTTGGTCTATCTTTGACTTTTTTGGACAAACGGACAAACTTTTGCAAGTTTTCGTGATTCGAGAGGCCTAGAGGATGTTTGTGTGACCCCAAGCTCTCCCCAAAGCTTCAAGGGATGAGAATATGTCTTGGTTATTCGTCTGTTGTTTCTCTTAAGACGAAAGTTTGCTTCCTTTTGGTCTATCTTTGACTTTTTGGACAAACGGACAAACTTTTAGCAAGTTTTCGTGATTCGAGAGGCCTAGAGGATGTTTGTGTGACCCAAGCTCTCCCCAAAGCTTCAAGGGATGAGAATATGTCTTGGTTATTCGTTCGTTGTTTCTCTTAGAAAAAAGTTTGCTTCCTTTTGGTCTATCTTTGACTTTTTGGTTCAAACGGACAAACTTTTAGCAAGTTTTCGTGATTCGAGAGGCCATAGAGGATGTTTGTGTGACCCCAAGCTCTCCCCAAAGCTTCAAGGGGGCATGAGAAGATATGTCTTGGTTATTCGTCGTTGTTTTTCTTTAAACGAAAGTTTGGCTTCCTTTTGGTCTATCTTTGACTTTTTGGTCAAACAAGGACAAACTTAGTGAGTTTTCGTGATTCGAGGCCTAGAGGATTTGTGTGACCCCAAGCTCTCCCCAAAGCTTCAAAGGGATGAGAATATGTCTTGGTTATTCGTCGTTGTTTCTCTTAAACGAAAGTTTGCTTCCATTTGGTCTATCTTTGACTTTTTGGACAAACGGACAAACCTTTTGAGTTTTCGTGATTCGAGAGGCCTAGAGGATGTTTTGTGTGACCCCAAGCTCTCCCCAAAGCTTCAAGGGATGAGAATATGTCTTGGTTATTCGTCGTTGTTTCTCTTAAACGAAAGTTTGCTTCCATTTGGTCTATCTTTGACTTTTTTGGACAAACGGACAAACCTTTTGAGTTTTCGTGATTCGAGAGGCCTAGAGGATGTTTGTGTGACCCCAAGCTCTCCCCAAAGCTTCAAGGGATGAGAATATGTCTTGGTTATTCGTCGTTGTTTTTCTCAAACGAAAGTTTACTTCCTTTTGGTCTAGCTTTGACTTTTATGGTCAAACGGACGAACTTATCGAGTTTTCGTGATTCGAGAGGCCTAGGGCATGTTTTTATGATCCCAAGCTCTCCCCAAAGCTTCAAGGGATGAGCAATATGTCTTGGTTATTCAATGTTATTTCTCTTAAGACGAAAGTTTGGTTCCTTTGGTCTATCTTTGACTTTTTGGTCAAACGGACAAACTTTTAGCAAGTTTTTGTGATTCAATAGGCCTAAAGGATGATTGTGTGACTCCAACCTCTCCCTAAAACTTCAAGGGATGACAATAAGTCTTGGTTATTTGTTGTTGTTTCTCGTAGACGAAAGTTTGGTTCCTTTTGGCCTTTCTTTGAGTTTTTGGTCAAACGGACAAACTTAACGAGTTTTCATGATTCGTGGGGCCTAGACGAAGTTTCTTTGACCCCAAGCTCTCCCAAAGCCTCAAGGGATGAGCAATATGTCTTGGTTATTCGTTGTTATTTCTCTTAGATGAAAGTTTGCTTCCTTTTTGGTCTATCTTTGATTTTTTGGTCAAACGGACAAACTTTAGGAAGTTTTCATTGATTCGAGAGGCCTAGAGGATGTTTGTATGACCCCAAGCTCTCCCCAAAGCTTCAACGGATGAGAATATGTCTTGGTTATTCGTTCGTTGTTTCTCTTAAGACGAAAGTTTGCTTCCTTTTGGTCTATCTTTGACTTTTTTGGACAAACGGACAAACTTTTGCAAGTTTTCGTGATTCGAGAGGCCTAGAGGATGTTTGTGTGACCCCAAGCTCTCCCCAAAGCTTCAAGGGATGAGAATATGTCTTGGTTATTCGTCGTTGTTTCTCTTAGACGAAAGTTTGCTTCCTTTTTGGTCTATCTTTGACTTTTTGGTCAAACGGACAAACTTTTAGCTAGTTTTCGTGATTCGAGAGGCCTATGAGGATGTTTGTGTGACCCCAAGCTCTCCCCAAAGCTTCAAGGGATGAGAATATGTCTTGGTTATTTCGTCGTTGTTTCTCTTAAGACAAAAGTTTGCTTCCATTTGGTCTATCTTTGACTTTTTGGACAAACGGACAAACCTTTTGAGTTTTCGTGATTCGAGAGGCCTAGAGGATGTTTGTGTGACCCCAAGCTCTCCCCAAAGCTTCAAGGGATGAGAATATGTCTTGGTTATTCGTCGTTGTTTCTCTTAAACGAAAGTTTGCTTCCATTTGGTCTATCTTTGACTTTTTGGACAAACGGACAAACCTTTTGAGTTTTCGTGATTCGAGAGGCCTAGAGGATGTTTGTGTGACCCCAAGCTCTCCCCAAAGCTTCAAGGGATGAGAATATGTCTTGGTTATTCGTCGTTGTTTCTCTTAAACGAAAGTTTTGCTTCCATTTGGTCTATCTTTGACTTTTTGGACAAACGGACAAACCTTTTGAGTTTTCGTGATTCGAGAGGCCTAGAGGATGTTTGTGTGACCCCAAGCTCTCCCCAAAGCTTCAAGGGATGAGAATATGTCTTGGTTATTCGTCGTTGTTTTCTCTTAAACGAAAGTTTGCTTCCATTTGGTCTATCTTTGACTTTTTTGGACAAACGGACAAACCTTTTGAGTTTTTCGTGATTCGAGAGGCCTAGAGGATGTTTGTGTGACCCCAAGCTCTCCCCAAAGCTTCAAGGGATGAGAATATGTCTTGGTTATTCGTCGTTGTTTCTCTTAAACGAAAGTTTGCTTCCATTTGGTCTATCTTTGACTTTTTGGACAAACGGACAAACCTTTTGAGTTTTCGTGATTCGAGAGGCCTAGAGGATGTTTGTGTGACCCCAAGCTCTCCCAAAGCTTCAAGGGATGAGAATATGTCTTGGTTATTCGTCGTTGTTTCTCTTAAACGAAAGTTTGCTTCCTTTTGGTCTATCTTTGACTTTTTGGACAAACGGGACAAAGCTTTTGCAAGTTTTCGTGATTCGAGAGGCCTAGAGGATGTTTGTGTGACCCCAAGCTCTCCCCAAAGCTTCAAGGGATGAGAATATGTCTTGGTTATTCGCTATTGTTTCTCTTAGATGAAAGTTTGGTTCCTTTAGTCTACCTTTGACTTTTTGTAACCCCAAGCTCTTTCCAAAGCCACAAGGGATGAGAATATGTCTTGGTTGTTCGTCTGTTGTTTCTCTTCGAAACAAAAGTTTGGTTCCTTTTGGTCTATCTTTGACTTTTTGGTCAAACGGACAAACTTTTGAGTTTTCGTGATTCGAGAGGCCTAGAGGATGTTTATGTGATGCCCCAAGCTCTCCCAAAGCTTCAAGGGATGAGAATATGTCTTGGTTATTTCGTTGTTATTTCTCTAAGATGAAAGTTTGCTTCCTTTTTGGTCTATCTTTGACTTTTTGGACAAACGGACAAACCTTTAACGAGTTTTCGTGATTCGAGAGGCCTAGAGGATGTTTGTGTGACCCCAAGCTCTCCCCAAAGCTTCAAAGGGATGAGAATATGTCTTGGTTATTCGTCGTTGTTTCTCTTAAACGAAAGTTTGCTTCCATTTGGTCTATCTTTGACTTTTTGGACAAACGGACAAACCTTTTGAGTTTTCGTGATTCGAGAGGCCTAGTAGGATGTTTGTGTGACCCCAAGCTCTCCCCAAAGCTTCAAGGGATGAGAATATGTCTTGGTTATTCGTCGTTGTTTCTCTTAAACAAAAGTTTGCTTCCATTTGGTCTATCTTTGACTTTTTGGACAAACGGACAAACCTTTTGAGTTTTCGTGATTCGAGAGGCCTAGAGGATGTTTGTGTGACCCCAAGCTCTCCCCAAAGCTTCAAGGGATGAGAATATGTCTTGGTTATTCGTCGTTGTTTTTCTCTTAAACGAAAGTTTGCTTCCATTTGGTCTATCTTTGACTTTTTGGACAAACGGACAAACCTTTTGAGTTTTTCGTGATTCGAGAGGCCTAGAGGATGTTTGTGTGACCCCAAGCTCTCCCCAAAGCTTCAAGGGATGAGAATATGTCTTGGTTATTCGTCGTTGTTTCTCTTAAACGAAAGTTTGCTTCCATTTGGTCTATCTCTGACTTTTTGGACAAACGGACAAACCTTTTGAGTTTTCGTGATTCGAGAGGCCTAGAGGATGTTTGTGTGACCCCAAGCTCTCCCCAAAGCTTCAAGGGATGAGCAATATGTCTTGGTTATTCGTTGTTGTTTCCTCTTAAGACAAAGTTTGGTTTCCATTTGGTCTATTCTTTGACTTTTTGGACAAACGGACAAACCTTCACAAGTTTTCGTGATTCGAGAGGCCTAGAGGATGTTTGTGTGACCCCAAGGCTCTTCCCAAAGCTTCAAGGGATGAGAATATGTCTTGGTTATTCGTCGTTGTTTCTCTTAAACGAAAGTTTGCTTCCATTTGGTCTATTCTTTGACTTTTTGGACAAACGGACAAACGTTTTGAGTTTTCGTGAGTTCGAGAGGCCTTAGAGGATGTTTTGTGTGACCCAAGCTCTCCCAAAGCATTCAAGGGATGAGAATATGTCTTGGTTATTTCGTTGTTTTTTCTGTTAGATGAAAGTTTGCTTCCTTTTGGTCTATCTTTGACTTTTTGGACAAACGGACAAACTTTTGCAAGTTTTCGTGATTTCGAGAGGCCTAGAGGATGTTTGTGTGACCCCAAGCTCTCCCCAAAGCTTTCAAAGGATGAGCAATTATGTCTTGGTTATTCGTTCGTTGTTTCTTTTAGATGAAAGTTTGCTTCCATTTGGTCTATCCTTTGATCTTTTTGGACAAATCGGACAAACTTAGTGAGTTTTCGTGATTCGAGAGGCCTTGAGGTATGTTTGTGTGACCCCAAGCTCTCCCCAAAGCTTCAAGGAATGAGCAATATGTCTTGGGTTATTCGTTATTGTTTCTCTTAAGACGAAAGTTTGGTTCCTTTTGGCCTATCTTTGATTTTTTGGTCAAACGGATAAACTTTTAGCAAGTTTTTGAATTTCGAGAGGCCCAAAGGATGTTTGTGTGACTCCAATCTCTCGCAAAACTTCAAGGGATGAGAATATGTCTTGGTTATTTGTTGTTTTTTTCTGTTTGAAGAAAGTTTTGCTTCCTTTTGGTTTGTCTTTGACTTTTTGGTGCAAACGGACAAACTTTGCGAGTTTTCAAAATTTGACAGGCCTAGAGGATGTTTGTGTGACCCCAAGCTCTCTCCCAAAGCTTTAAGGGATGGCAATTTATCTTGGTTATTCGTTGTTGTTTGTCTCTTAGATGAAAGTTCAGTTCCTTTTGGCCTATCTTTGACTTTTTAGTTGAACAGATAAACTTAGCTAGTTTTTGTGATTTGACAGGCCTAGTGGATGTTTGGTGACCCCAAGCTCACCCCAAAGCATTAACGGATGGCAGTATGCCTTAGTTATTCGTTATTGTTTCCGTTAGATGAAAGTTTAGTTCCTTTTAGCCTATCTTTGACATTTTGGTCAAACAGATAAACATAGCAAGTTTTCGTCATTTGACCGACCTAGAATATATTTGTCTGACCCCAAGCTCTCCCTAAAGCATCAAGAGATGGCAATATGTCTTAGTTATTCATTGTTGTTTGACTTAGACGAAAGTTTGGTTCCTTTTGGCCTATCCTTATCTTTTTGGTCAATCGGACAAACTTAGCGAGTTTTTGTGATTCGAGGGATGAGACAAATGAAGCGACTTTTCGCGAGGATGCTTGTGTGACTCCAAGCTCTCTGCAAAGCATTAAGGGATGACAGTATGTCTTGGTTATTTGTTGTTTTTTCTGTTAGATGAAAGTTTGGTTCCGTTTCATCTATCTTTGAAATTTTGGTCAAACGGACAAACTTAGCAAGTTTTTGTGATTTCACAGGCCTAGAGGATGTTTGTGTAACCCCAACCTCTTCCTAAAGCTTCAAGGGATGGCAATAAGCTTTGGTTATTTGTTGTTGTTTCTCTTAGACAAAAGTTTACTTGGTCTGTCTTTGACTTTCTGGTCAAACAGATAAACATAGTGAGTTTTCACGATTCAAGAGGTCTAGAGGTTGTTTGTGTGACCCCAAGCTCTCCCCAAAGGTTTAAGAGATGAGAATATGTCTTGGTTATTCGTTGTTATTTCTCTTAGAACGAAAGTTTGTCTATCTTTCCTTTTGGTCTATCTTTGACTTTTTGGAAACAGACAAACCTTTAACAAGTTTTTTCGTGATTCAAGAGGCCTAGAGGATGTTTGTGTGACCCCAAGCTCTCACCAAAGCTTCAAGGGATGAGAATTTGTCAAGGATATTTGTTGTCGTTTCTCTTAGACCAAAGTTTGCTTCCTTTTGGTCTTTCTTTGACTTTTTGGTCCAACAGGCAAATTTAGCAAGTTTTCGTGATTCAAGAGGCCTAGAGGATGTTTGTATGACCTCAAGCTCTCACCAAAGCTTCAAGGGATGGCAATATGTCTTACTTATTTGTTGTTGTTTCTCTTAGACGTAGGTTTAGTTCCTTTTAGCCTATCTTTGACTTTTTTGTCAAACACAGAAACTTAGCAAAATTTTGCGATTCAAGAGGTGTAGAGGATCTTTGTGTGGCTCTAAGCTCACCCCAAACCTTCAAGGGATGAAAATATGTCTTGGTTATTCGTTGTTATTTCTCTTAGACGAAAGTTTGCTTCTTTTTTATCTATCTTTGACTTTTTGGTCAAACAGACAAACTTAGAAAGTTTCGTCATTCGAGAAGCCTAGAGGATGTTTGTGTGACCCTATTCTCTCCACAAAGCTTCAAAGGGATGAAATTATATGTCATGGATTATTCGTTGTTGTCATTCTTCATTAGACGAAAGTTTGCTTCCTTTTAGTCTATCTTTGACTTTTGTGGTCAATATGGACAAACTTTAAGCAAGTTTTCGTGATTCGAGAGGCATAGAGGATGTTTGAATGACCCCAAGCTCTTCCCACGATTTCAAGTGATAGCAGTATGTTTAAGTTATTCGTTGTTATTTCTCTTAGACGAAAGTTAAGTTCCATTTGGCCAATCTTTGACTTTTTGGTCAAACGAACAAATTTAGCAAGTTTTTGTGATTCGATAGGCCTTGAAGACGTTTGTGGGACCCCAAGCTCTTCCCAAGCGTCAAGAAATGAGAATATGTCTTGGTTATTCGTTGTTGGTTCTGTTTAACAAAAGTTTGATTCCTTTTAGTCTATCTTTGACTTTTTGGTCTAACAAAAAAACTTAGCAAGTTATCATGATTTGAGGGGGCCTAGAGGATGTTTGTGTGACGCCAAACTCACACCAAAGCTTCAAGGGATAGCAATATGTCTTTGACTTTTTGGTCAAACGGACAAACTTGGCAAGTTTTCGTGGTTCAAAAGGTCTAGAGGATGTTTATGTGACCCTAAGCTCTCCCAAAAGCTTCAACGGATGAGAATATATCTTGGATATTCGTTGTTATTCCTCTTAAACGGAAGTTTCCTTCCTTGAGGTCTATATTTGACTTTTTAGTCAAACGTACAAACTTAGCAATTTTTCTTTATTCGAGAGGTGTAGAAGACGTTTGTGTGACCCCAAGCGCTCCCCAAAGCTTCAAGAGATGGAAATATGGCTTCATTATTTGTTGTTGGCTTCTTTTGGCCTATCTTTCACTTTTTTATCAAACGGACAAACTTAACATGTTTTCGTGATTCAAGAGCCCTGGAGGACGTTTGTGCGACCCCAAGCTCTCCCCAATGCTTCAAGAGAGGGGAATATGTCTTGGATATTCGTTGTTGTTTCTCTTAGATGAAAGATTGTTCTTTTTGGTCTACTTGACTTTTGACAAACGGACAAACTTTGAGTTTTTTGTATTCGAGAGACTAGATGTTTTTTGTGACCCCAAGCTCTCCCAAAGCTTCAAGGGATGAGATATTCTTGTTATTCGTCGTGTTTCTCTGAAACAAAGTTTTTAGTTCCTTTGGGGTCGATCTTTGAGGTGTTTGTGTGACCCAACCTCCCCAAACTTCAGGGATGAGAATATATCTTTGGTATTCGTCGTTCTTTCTTTTAGACGAAAGATTGCTTTCTTTTAGTCAATGTTTAACTTTTTGGTCAAATGGACAAACTTAGCATGTTTTCGCGATTCGAGGAGCCTAGAGGATATTTGTGTGACCCCAAGCTCTCCCCAAAGCTTCAAGTGATAGCAATATATCATGGTTATTTGTTGATATTTCTCTTAGATGAAAGTTTACTTCCTTTCGGTCTATCTTTGACTTTTTAGTAAAACCGACAAACTTAGCAAGTTTTTGTGAATCGATAGGCCTAGAGGATATTTGAGTGACCCCAAGCTCTCCCCAAAGGTTCAAGGGATGGCAATATGTCTAGGTTATTCGTTGTTGTTTCACAAAAAAAAAAGTTTGGTTCCTTTTGGCCTATCTTTGACTTTTAGGTCAAACGGACAAACTTAGCAAGTTTTCATGATTCATGAGGCCTAGAGGATGTTTGTGTGACCCCACGCTCTCCCCAATGCTTCAAGGGATGGCAATATGTCTTGGTTATTCGATGTTGTTTCCATTAGACGAAAGTCTGCTTCTTTTAGGTCTATCTTTGAATTTTTGGTCAAACAGACAAATTTAGAAAGTTGTTGTGATTCGAGATGCCAACAGAATGGTTGTCTCGCCCCAAGCTCAAAGCAAAGCTTCAAGGGAAGAGAATATATCTTGGTTACTCGTTGTTGTTTCTTTTAGTGGAAAGATGAGTTATTTTGGTTCTACCTTTGACTTTTGGTCAAACGGACAAACTAAGCAAGTTTACGTGATTCAGGAGGCCCAAAGGATGTTTGTGTTATCCCAAGATCTCCACAACTTCAAAGGATGGCAATATGTCTTGGTCATTCATTGTTGTTTCTATTAGACGAAAGTTTGCTT